>JAOANR010000001.1:1052801-1237235 GCA_030278955.1 Hygrophila difformis | reverse complement strand
AAAGGCCAAAGTGAGTATGGGGCTTTGTGATTTAGGATCAAGCATCAATGTGATGCCACTAGCTATGGCTGTTCGCCTTAAGCTTGGAGAAATTCAACCGGTCAAGATGAGACTGCAACTTGCAGACAGATCGATCACTCAGCCCGTAGGAATCCTCAAGGATGTTGTGGTCAAAACCGGGCAGGTTCTTTTCCCGGTCGACTTCATCGTCCTCGACATTGAAGAGGATTCTGAAATGCCGCTTATCCTTGGACGCCCATTTCTAGCCACTGGTGGTGCACTGATTGACGCTAAATCCGGAAAAGTCACCTTAAGGGTCGATGGCGAGGAGATCATCTTTGATATGGATAAATTGCAGAAATTTCCGAATGACAGTTCTTGTTTCTCATTTGAAAATGTAATAGTTAGGGAAGAGCCAGACTCTGAACTTGATTGTGAAATGATGCTGGATGAACTATCAAAGCAGGTACTGAAGCCTGCTGGCGTGGAGCACAAAGGATGCAAAGCCGTTCACTTCGCCGATCCCGAAACAGGGGATTTGGAGGAATTTGACGGCATCGACTTCCATGATGACGCCAACCAAGAGGAGGAAGAGGATCCTGTACTGATGCAGGATCCCGAAGGTAGATCTGTTCTCCCACTACCCAATTCTCGCAAACTACTCCCTTCCGTTGAATGTCCACCAGAGCTTGAACCTAAAACTCTACCCGACCATCTCAAGTACGCGTTTCTCGCAGAACATAAAAACTTACCCGTGATTGTTTCGGCTAAGCTCTCTCAAGAGCAAGAAAATGCTCTGGTGGACGTTCTTAAGAAACATGTACATGCAATAGGTTGGACCATTTCTGATATAAAAGGAATAAGCCCTTCTATTTGCATGCACAGGATTCTAATGGAAGAAGAGTTTAAACCCTCCCGTCAACCTCAGAGGCGATTGAACCCCCTTATGCAGGAAGTGGTAAGGAAAGAAGTTATCAAGCTCTTAGATGCTGGTATAATCTATCCTATCTCTGATAGCAAATGGGTTAGCCCGGTGCAGGTCGTACCCAAACGAGGAGGGATGTGCATAACCAAGAATGAGCAAGGAGAAGAGGTTGCAACCAGACCAGTGACCGGATGGAGAGTTTGTATCGATTACCGGAAGCTGAATGAGGCCACACGCAAGGACCATTTTCCATTGCCATTCATTGATCAGATGCTTGAGAGGTTGGCAGGGAGAGAGTTTTATTGCTTTTTGGATGGTTATTCTGGTTATAATCAGATTGTTATTTCCAGTGAAGACCATGAGAAAACCACTTTTACTTGCCCGTACGGCACTTTTGCCTATCGACGGATGCCTTTTGGTTTGTGCAATGCACCTGCTACTTTTCAAAGATGCATGATGTCTATTTTCTCTGAATTTATCGAAAAATGCATTGAGGTCTTCATGGATGACTTCTCTGTGTATGGAGATACGTTCGAAGATTGTTTGACCAATCTTGCTAAGATTTTAAAGAGGTGTGAGGACACTAACTTGGTTTTAAATTGGGAAAAGTGCCATTTTATGGTCACTGAGGGCATAGTGTTAGGTCATCGCATTTCTCGTGCAGGCATTGAAGTTGATCCAGCCAAAGTTTCCATCATCTCCAATCTCCCTCTTCCTAACTCGATCAAATCAGTTAGGAGCTTCTTAGGGCATGCCGGTTTTTACCGGCGATTCATTAAGGATTTCTCTAAAATTGCCAAGCCGCTCACTAATCTGCTTTGTAAAGAAAATCCTTTCTTAATAAATGAAGCGTGTGTCCAAGCCTTTGACACGCTCAAGAAGATGTTGGTTTCTGCACCGATAGTGCAACCACCCGATTGGTCACTGCCTTTCGAGGTAATGTGCGATGCTAGTGGTCTCGCCGTGGGCGCAGTTCTTGGACAACATAAGGATGGGAGACACTGCGTAATTCATTACGCGAGTCACGCCCTGAATGAAGCCCAAGTTAACTACACCACAACGGAGAAAGAGATGTATGCTGTAGTCTTCGCATTTGACAAGTTCAGACAGTACCTGATAGGTACAAAGACCATAGTATACACCGATCATACAGCATTGAGATACTTGTTTAGCAAACAAGATGCAAAACCTCGATTAATCAGGTGGGTACTTCTGTTGCAAGAATTCGACATCATAATAAAAGATAGGCGAGGTCGAGATAATGGTGCTGCTGACCACTTATCTCGATTAGATAATGATAAAAAGGAAAAAGCCGTCAATGAAGATTTCCCGGACGAACAGTTGTTCGCGTTGCATCTGCATAATCAAGCTTGTCCATGGTTTTCCGACATCGCTAACTTCTTGGCGTGCGGAGTAACCCCACAGTTTTCGAACTATCATCAGAGGAATAAGTTCAAACGAGATGTATTAAGTTACTTCTGGGAAGAACCTTATCTCTTCAAACACTGCCCTGATTTAATAATCAGGCGATGTGTGACCGAGCATGAAGCTTATCAAATTGTCAGAAAATGCCATGAATCAGAATATGGAGGTCACCATGGTCCCGCTCGAACGGCCCACAAGGTCCTCGAATGTGGATTTTATTGGCCTCACATCTATGAGGATTGCAGGACATTTGTTAAGGGCTGTGACAGATGCCAAAGATTAGGAAACATCTCCAAGAGGGATGAGATGCCTCAAAAGGGGATTCTCACACTTGAGATCTTTGATGTATGGGGCATTGACTTCATGGGACCGTTTCCACCATCTGGTGGAAACTACTATATCTTGGTAGCTGTCGATTACGTATCCAAATGGGTCGAGGCTGTCGCATTACCGACCAATGATGGTAGCCAAGTCATCAAGTTCCTCAAGAACAACATTTTCAGTCGATTTGGCGTACCTAGGGTGGTGATATCTGATGGAGGAACACACTTTATTAATAAAGGTTTTGAAACTTTAATGAGTAAAAATGGGATCCTCCATAAGATAGGCACGCCTTACCATCCTCAGACTAGTGGTCAAGTCGAAGTATCCAATCGCGAAATCAAACACATACTCGAAGCCACTGTCGGGATAACCCGTAAGGATTGGGCACGTAAGCTCAATGATGCTCTATGGGCATACCGCACAGCATATAAGACTCCCATCGGGATGTCTCCATATAGGCTGGTCTTCGGAAAAGCCTGTCATTTGCCCGTAGAGCTAGAGCATAAAGCTTACTGAGCCGTTAAAACGCTTAACTTCGATCCGAAAGTTGCTCAGAGCAAACGTAAGTTGGACCTCAATGAAATTGAGGAAATACGAGCGCAAGCTTATGAAAGCTCTCGAATTTACAAGGAGCGGACCCAGAAGTTGCACGATCGCCGGATCAAACCTAAGTATTTTTATGTTGGTCAACATGTGTTATTGTTCAATACTAGGTTGAAGATGTTCCCCGGAAAGCTCAAATCTAGATGGGAAGGACCACATGAAGTACTAGAGGTGTTCAAAAATGGAGCTGTCAGGATCCGAACTGATAGGGGCGATATAGTGGTGAATGGACAACGATTAAAAGAGTACCTTGGACAGTTCGATCCGGAGAAAGAAAGCCAAGCAGTGGCAGACCCGGCTTACACTCAATAAGAAACAGCATTTAAAAACACAAAAATTTTAGTTTATATATATATATAGTATATATTTACAGTACTTATTTCATGACGAGCAAGTACCCAAAGATCAATTAAACATTTAGAGTACTAAGACTCTAAATGTGATGATGTTGATATTTGGAGAAAATCTAATGCATTTCATTCATCTATCTTGCAGAAGTTCGGAACCCCCAAAAAGAGGAGCAGATAAGAGTAACATGGAAAAACCAGGTTCTTGGTTGGATTGGTTCCATAAGTCTAAGAAAACGTTTTCGGAATTTGAAGAGATTCAATACCCGAAACAAAATTCACAGATAAATGGAACTAACCCAACCTAATTTTATGCAAGTGGATTGTTTAATTTTCAGCCCAGCATTTTGAATTTACTTGGACTGAATTTATTCAGCCCAAATCAAATAAAATGGACTCAGGCCCACATCACACTCGGGCCCAGTCCAAGAAAATTTGAAAATTCAAAAAATTCCTTGTCGCGGAAGGCCCTTTGTCGCGATGTCATGCATCGCGACCAGGCCCTGTTCCGCGACAAACTCCCTTTTCCTTCTTAACCCTTCTCCGGTGATTGTCGCGATGCACCTTGTTGCGGAGCATGACTCCGCGACCAAGCCCTGCTCCGCGACATGATCTGCGTTGACCTTGTCTCCATACTGAGCTTTGTCGCGGTAGCCTTGTCGCGGAGCATGACTCCGCGACCAACCCTCAACTCCGCGACCTCTCTGATGTCGCTACGCCTTGTCGCGGAACCTGGTTCCGCGACAAAGTCTCGGATTCTGCGACAAAAGTTCAAGTATTTATACCCCCCCACCCCCTCCGCTTTCTTTTCACTTTCACTTGTCATTTCAACTTCCTTCAGCTTCTCCATCTTCTTTCCCCCATTTTCCTCTCATCCGAACGAACACCACGTGTTCTTCGCAACCTTATCACTCTTTTTCTAAGGGGAAACTATGGACCGATTTCATGGACGCCTCCCAAACCTTGGACCCGTGCCTAGACCCGAGCCAAGGAGGAGAGGGTAAACCCTGTTTTCGCCATGTTCATAGCACCCATTCGGACCCTTTATTTTGTTTTTTTTATTTTGTTGTGTTCTTGGTGTGGTGTGGTTAATGTGTGCTTTTAACTTTAGATTTTTGGAAGTTTTCAAAGTGCTCTCGGTTATGAGCACCATTTTGAAACGCCTGAAACCCCATCTTGAAACTGGTAATGGGTAAGTTTTTGAAGGTTTAAAACTGGAAAGAACAAACTGATGAACATTTGGGTATTGTTTTGAATATCTTGATGTTGTTGGTTTGATTGATCCTGATGTGATGTGCACAGTGTTGAGTTGGTGTAATAAAAGAGGTAAGATCTCTTTGGGCACATTTGTCCCCATGTTAAAAATCTCATGGGAATAAATGTTTGTTTGTTTATGGAAACATAGTACAAACACCCAATAGGAAGCTTCCACTTTTAATAAAAGCAACTTTTAGAAAAAGACAAAAAGAGTCATTTTTGTTTAATGTTTGACTTGAGTCTTTTGTTCCCAATGGAACACTAGTGTGAGTAAGATAGCAGTACTTTTGTCACCCAACTGCTATCCTTTTCAAAAATCCAAAATGGGACCACTCACATCCCACCTTTGTTAAATAAAACAAGTCAACCATTTTTAAAATTAAAGACAGTGTTTGCAAATTTTTGGATGCTTTAACTGTCCAAACAGTCCAAGCTATCCAAAAACAGCAGATCCGTTCCGCCACGTCTCCATTGCACATTCCAATATTCGAGCATTCCATTTCCATCTATCCATCTCATTCCACTTCCAACAAGTGTCTCGGACTTGTTTAATAAAACTGAAAACTTTTGGGCCCTATGGCCCATTAAAAAGATTTTAGGCCCAATGCCAATTTTATTTTATTTTGGGCTCTTTAGCCCATTTAAAACCAAATATTATTTACATGTGCTTTAAATTAAAATTCAAGTCAGAAATTTAATAATCTCACATCTAGAGCAAAGCTCTAAATGTGAGGATGTTGGTTTCTGAACTTGAATAATTTCCGAAAATTACATAAAAATTGGATTCATCGCTTCTTATCTTTTCAGGGGTAATCCTCCCATTCCAGACCCTGCTCCAGAGGGAACTAAGTTGCTGGACTTACCGCTAGAACTCCTTGGTGAAATCCTCTCCCGGATAGGAGAGGATGAAATCAGGGAGGTGTTTGCCGCGCAACGTGTATGCAAGAAGCTCAGGGATGCTGGAAACCTTACTATCGTGTACAAGCGATGCGAGGTTAACACCTCCACTGTGAAGAGATGGCAAGTAAGGATCCGTCGGCAGAAGGAGAGATTCCTGCGAATATGCACAGCGGCAGGAAACTTCAATCTTCAGCTTATCCCAGCACTCAGGGCATTTGCAGAGGGGAATGAGGAGCGCGCTTGTGAACTGCTACGCCCGGGACTTGAGGACAACCATAAGACGTCAATCTTCACCCGCGGATTGATGCTTATGAGTAAGACGGATGAAAGCCAAGTTGAGCAGGGGATCAGAATGATCGACAGGATGGTGACAGATCGATCAGTTTTTCGGTACACTTCCACCAACGTCCTCGCTTGGATAACAGACAACCCAGACAACCCACAACTGTGGGCAGGCCAAGGAGTCAGAGTCTACTGCCCAAGATGGCATGCACCTCTGAGAAACCGCGATTGGTGCCTGCGTTGTGAGCTTTCCAGCTGTGTCCTCTGGCTCCGATACATGCCCTGAAGAAGAAAGGAAGAATCCTAGTTCCACTTTACCTGGCTTTATTTCATTTCCATTTTAGTAGTAGTAATCTGCAAGGGAATCCTCCTTTTGTGTGTACAGGTTTGTATTAACTGCACGAGAATCCCTTGCCTCGGTTGTATTTATTTGCTTTCCCTAAATTGGAACTCAGCTTTTGAGACCAATGAACAATTCTTTACTGCTTTCCTTTGAAAAGATGTCTGCACAGTCCGAGATGAATAAGTGACTGTCAGGCCAAAAATATGCTGTTGACATACTCAGTATGTCAGCAGTGCCTCTTTACTGCTTTCAATTAAATAACCAGCAAAAATATGCATAAACTTGCTCTAAATTCACAGGTTGAATTTAGGCTTATGATTAAATTTTCAGACTTTCAAATTGGGATAATATAATTGAAGACATGCATGAAATGAATTCCTAAGGTTTTGAGCTATAAAAATTTAATGATGCGATCAGCTTATTGGGTAATAAATCTGCATGTTAGAGATTTCGATTGAATAAATTGTTAGAATTAAGCTTGGATTAAATTTGAGAATATTGTATGACATGAATTAACCCAACCTTGTGAGATTTGAGCCATGAGTCACTTTTACTCATTCATTTTCTTTGATGTGTGAATCATTTTGATTAAAGGAAACTAGAACTTGCAATTGTGACCGATTCAAGACCATGCCATATTCCCGAAATCGAGCATATGATCGAGGCACTTAGAAAAACCCAAATTTTTGGCCTTCGTTTGAAATCCAAACCCAAAAATATTTTCCCTTTAGGATTAACTAATTGGAGCCTATAAGCCTAATTTTTCTTTGAAGCCCTTTATATTATTCCTAGCCTTACAAAAAGACCAAGAAATTCAAACCCAAGTGTGCAATGATGAATTCTATCAAGGCATTACAATTTTTGATCATCAATGAAAACTATAAATCGGTATTCTATAAACCGATTCAAAAAAAAAAAAAAAAAAGTTGAATGTCATTCAACACAAATAAATTGCAGATGACAAGCAATTAGACAATAGTCTAATGTCATGCAATAGAAAGAAAATCAAAAAGAAAGAGAAACATTGATGATCATAAATTTTAAATAAAAATGCCAAGTTATGATAGAATTAATTCTTGCCACTTCTTAGCCCAATATTTCCCTTTCCTACCTAATGTTACAACCGTACGCCCCGTTATAACCCTCAAATAAGACCTCGTGATCTCGATTTGAAGAAATGAGCCGGTGGCGAATTGGTCTGATTGCAAGCTTATGGGATAATTTAATTAAATTTGATTTTGAGCGTTCATGATTAAACCCCAATTGAGAGTGAGTGAATTTTTCCGATTCTCTTATATGAGAGGCTTTGTCTTATTACACATGTTCATGTCATCCTCTAATTCTCATCCCTAATCTTTGCATTTTTCAAACATGATATTCATGAAAGGTTGATAATAATGTTTGATTTGTAGGCCCGATGTAGTGAGCAAGTATCATTTCATTAAACACTGCAATCAAGGGAATTTAATACTTGTAATTTTTGATTGTCTTATCCCAATCCATAAAGGATGTGATTTATGAAGCCACGAAAATGAATTGAATATGTAGAGTCCGTGTTCTTACGAACATTGACTCTGACTGCTCGGGGACGATCAGTATTAAATGTGAGGATGTTGATAATGGCCAAAAATGACCATTATTTTCAATCCATTTCCGTGTCTTAAACGGGCATTTGATCGCATTCCGGTCTTACATTAAGTAAGAAAGCAGTCGAATTGGACTAATTTATGCATAATTGTAAAAATAATAAGCTGGTGTGAAAAAGACATAAATATGTAATTTTATTACATATTTATGTTAGAAAAATCCAAAAACATGAGAAAAAGAAAAGGAAACAAAAAGATGGGAAAAAGATAGAAAAGCCCACAAAAAGAATATTTTCGGCCCATCTGGCCCAATCCAGCAGGCCCAGGAAGACCTTTGTCGCGGAAGCCCCTTGGCGCGATGCAGTGTTCCGCGACGAAGGCATGTTCCGCGACCAAGTGGCCCAAATGAAGAGGAGACCAGCCAAGCCCCTTGGCGCGATGACCTTTGTCGCGATGGCATGCTCCGCGACAAAGGCATGTTCCGCGACCAAGATGCACAAATAGAGACACAAGACCCAGTCGAGAAGCCTTGCCACATGCAGTGTGTTCCGCGACCAACTTGATGCTCCGAGACAAAGCTGTGATGTGTGTGATGTCTTAAGACACAATGGGCTAGAATCAAGGCCCATGGGCTTAGGGTTACACTTCTATAAATATGAGGTGTCTCCCATGAGCTAGGGGTTGGCCAGTAGAGAGATTGAAATTCTTGTAGAGCTCTTGCAGGCAAGCTTAGGAGTTCCTCCTTAGGTAGAGTAGTTTAGGTTTATTTTTATGTATTATTTAATTTTTGCTCTTAGTTTAGCTTAGTTTAGTGTTTTACTGTTCACAGTTGCTTAGATAGCCATTTTTATACCATGTTTTGGTTTCTAAACTCTTGTTTTAGGGTTTGTAATGCCCAAATCATGGGTATTAACAATACCTCTTCAATAATATGGGAAAACATTCATCATTTGTGTCCCAAATCATGAAATGGGTCTCACACCCCATGGATTTATGCTCTCTTTTTCATTTTGGGGTCATTTGACCCCCATTTTGTTATTTTTATGTTTACTGTTGGCATATTATGGATAATGTTGTGTGGATGTGTGATCAAACCCTAGATTAGGACTCCTGCTTTATTTTAATATTCTGCCCATCCTTGTTATTTTTGTTTAAGCATGTTCTTCTTTTTTTTGAATGTTTCTTGCTTATTTTTAGCTTAGAATCGCTTTTTGATCTGAAATAGGGTGAGATCACGATGTTTGCATGCCACTGTTCATTTCTGCTTTTTCTGACTTTTGTCCTGAACCACCTTGGGCGCCAACCGCCTTCTGGCGCGGAACCACGTTCCGCGACAAAATGGCTGTTACGCGACCAAGGTGTTTCAAGACACTTGTCTCCATAATTTAAAACCCTTTGTCGCGGAATACCTTGTCGCGGAGCCACGTTCCGCGACAAAACTGTCCATGCATAGCGACAAAGGAGCCAAACTCTTGCATTTTGTCTTCATGGCTTTTTGTCGCGGAATCATCTTGTCGCGGAGCCACGTTCCGCGACAAAATCCCATTCTGAGACAGAAAAATTATGCCATGTTCCTTGATCTTTGAACACCTTGTCGCGGAACACCTTGTCGCGGAACCACGTTCCGCGACAAAATTTCCATGCATAGCGACAAGGGTTCAAATGCTTTAGGAATTTTCTGAAAACACTTTGTCGCGATGTCACCCTTGTCGCGGAACCACGTTCCGCGACAAAATCTTGCATAGCGACAAAGAAGCGTTATGCTGCCAAAATTTCTAAAAACTTGTCGGGATGTCCATGTCGCGGATCTCGGTCCGCGACAAAATTTATGATATCGCGACAAGGGTTCCTCTCCCTCTATTTAATCTCAAACAAACTTCATTCTCTCCCTATTTTATATTGCAACACTCACATCATAGCCCCACGGGTTAGGATGTAACATTCTGGAATTGCAATATAGGGTGTTATGCTGCCCAAATTTTGATTCTCCATTTGCATCACTTAACTGATTGAACCCTTGACTCATTAATGATTAAAGATTGAGATTAGCAATAATCAAACTTCAATAATCATCATGACTAAAGGACCTTTGTTCAATTGCCATTAAAACATTCTTGTATAAACAAAATCTTGATGGCTTAAACAGATAATCTGGACTGTAATTAATTACGGTAGGAAGGATTATTTAAGACCATCACATGTGGACCCAATCCACAACCTTGCATGAGAAACCAATGTCTCTCATACAAGGAATCTTCTCTTATTTCTTATTTATTTTGTCTTTGAGTGTTGTGTGGAACAATTAGTAAAGAATACATCAGACTAATGTTGGCGGGTACTCCCTCATGGATAACTAGCTCGTATTCTGGGTATTAGTTACTAATTGTTATTTTGCATGGTCTGGATGGCTGTCAGTGGAAGCCTTGGCGGTTCGCCCATCCGGGGTTATAATAGCTGCTCGGCTGACTCCCATCCAGATACAGTTTTATTTTTATTATCTTAATTTCCAAACCTGAATCCCAATCCGTACTGGGAGTCAGTTGGCATCAGTCAATGCCAACTGATGATCATTATAGAAGGGAAGCATGTAGGTTTTTATCCGAATTCACAGGCAGTGGAGGCCCAACTGGTGTTGACACCACCATTATAGGGTCTAAGCAGTCTAAATTCGCTCCATCCGAGTGATTGGGAAATTGGACAGTAGATGTTTACAGTCCACCTGATTATTCTGCCATTACTTTGGTCCCTTGACCACTTCATTCTGTGTTTCACCTTCTGTTTAGACCCGCATTTATATTTTGGGTCAATTAATTTTACACTTCCATATATCTTTATGCATGATAATATTATATACTATTGTGGTCTGTACTTATTTTGGGATCCTTCCCTTGGACAATAGAAGTCTAGATCTTAAACAGATATTGCTTTATAAATTTCCAACAAAAACCTCTTTATAAAATCCGGATCTGAGTAAGGGATAAATTCTTCAGTTATGACTAATTCATATTCTGTCAAGGGTTGTATTTTGGGAAATTAAGAAGCAGATTCAGCGATTAGGTCTCGCCTAGACTGAAAGGGTCTGTGTTTTAACTGAGAGTCTAGCACCTGACAGGGAATGATTTTCAAATCCATTATTTTCCAAAATTGCTGGTTGATGGAAATGTAAGATTAAGTCCTACACCGAGATGGGGTCCACTTGGATTCAAATACAGTGTAGTAAATAATCTTAGAGGAACATCATCCAGGCCTTGGTTATTTTCCAAGATAGGGTTGAGTTTTCTTTCAACCGCTATCCTCTTCTGCCAAAGCCTACTTTTGAGTCCTGAGTGAGTGCATCCGGAACGAACTAATTTATTAGTTCGTTTCATTAGTTTGTATCTCATAATCACCCGGAAGGAAGTGAACACACTAGTGGTTCACTGAGAGCCGGGAATTCTTGATCCATACTCCTTCATCCTGATGGGGAGCTGTCTTTTACTACCAGGGTCAGATTTTCAAAACCTCCGAGTGATAGGTTTAAATGCTTTCTTTACCGCTTTCTTTTAACCGCTTTCATTAGAGGTCACTCGGTTGTATTGAGAGTTGTGTAACTGCTACTAGGATTGACAGTTAAGGGATAGTTTAGGGCTGAATTCAAATCTTTGGGTGTGACATGGGAGAATGATAGTGGTACTTGGCATTTCAATAAATGATGTGTCGGGTGTTGCTTTTCCACCACAGATGAAGTAACACACCCAGGCCAGGGCAGTTACGAATCTGTGGTATCTTAGAATTTGCGGTCTTAAGAACATGTAAACTCATATTGCAAGTACCTGTCTGTTAAAGGGAAAGCCTTATTGAGAGCATGAGAATTAGCTATCTGATAGAATTATCCCAAACAAAGATCTGCGTATGAAAATGGAAGTTTAATATTGTTGTATCTCACTCTTGTCCAATTTTCATTCTTTTCTTCCTGTCCTTTCTGTCTACATTGTGACTCAACTTCACGGTTGGCATAATGCACCTTTTCCCTGATTTCGTAGATAATGTTTACTGCATTCCTAGAATAATTCTTATCCGCTTTCTAGAATAGATTTATTTGCTTTGTAGATTAATTTAACTGCTTTCGAGATCTAATTTAAATTCATGTTAGTAGGTATTAATCATCTTTCAAACCTATTGAGCAATACGAATGGAAAATCTAGTAAAACGACGTGGGACCTGCTTCTATCGCACATCCTCCAGTGAACGATCCGGTCTTACTATAAATTACTGCAATTTTTGACACCGTGCGCTTTCGGGGGCACAGTTTCTTAACTACGAGCAATAAAAACATGACTACGTATAAATATATCCCTAATCACAACACCGCCATCATAAATTGGTTTCATTAAATAAAACCTAAACCAGTAGTACGAAGCGACATGTACCCTCTCTCCTTCCGGACATTTGACCGCTCCTAGCAGTTTGTCAAAAGTCCGGATCCATTCCTCCAGTTTAGCTGGATCCTCCTCACCAGCATAGTGGGGCGGCTGGTAGGGATTCACCATCGCTAGGTAGTTAGGGCGAGCTTGGGGCGGAGGTACCGCCGCAGCTTGACCCTGGTTGACTTGCGCGTTTCCGAGCGCAATCAACACTTCCTCTATCGTCCTAAGACGATCGCCCACATTGTTCGGTGCGGGGGCGTCCTGCGCACCTTGGGGTTGTTCCATCTCAGGTTGAATTGGTTCAGTGACGTTTGGTAGTGTCTCAGTAGGAGTTTCAGTGGTGGTTTGGGGAGTGGTTTGAGTTCTTCCTCTTCCTCTTCCTCTGGGTGCCATTCTGGTACAATAGGATAGTTTAAGACTGATGAACTTAGCATATAGTCTAAGCAATTTCTATGAATGTATATGAGTGCAGTAATTTAGCACGTGGTGCTTTGTTCGGATTAAGAAGCAACGTATGCTTCGGGGTTTTATTTTATTTTGTTTTGTTTGTTTTGATTTAAAAAAATAAATCGGGCATTTTATTTCCTCAAAAGAAATTTTAGTACAAAAGTAGAAATATTTTCCTAGCAAAACAATGTCTAACAGTAGAATCTCTAGTGCCTCAAGACGTCTCCCGGTGGGGTAGCAGGATCTTCCTCCGGATCTTCCTCCTCCGAACTCGGCGGTAATAGGTCGTCAAAGATAGTGTTTAAGTCTTGCCCGTGGGCATCGATGTATTCCTTTAGTATTAAGTTTTGTGTAGTGAGGGTTTGAACTTGACGCTCGAGTTGGTTTATGCGGTGATGATCCGCCTCTCTCAAGTTGCCCATGTGATGTAAATTGGCCTCCAATTGAGCCATACCGTACTTCATCTGCTCTAGGGTCTGGTGGGAATCGAGATGAACACTCATCATCCTGACCAACAACTGCATCATGTCTTGACTAGCCATCTAGCGCACGCAAGAGATCTAAGTTAATATTCGCCAAGATTCTAAGTTCAATTCGCCCAGATTCTAAGTTCGAGTTTCCAAGATTCTAAGTTCAAGTTTCGCCAAGATGCTAAGTTCAAGTTTCGCAAAGATTCTAAGTTCAAGTTTCGCAAAGATTCTAAGTTCATAGCAGAGATGCAACATGCATATGCAAATGATACTTCCCCCCAATAATAATTTAATGCACCATATATATTTTCCCATGGGTTTTAAAATAAAATTTCTCCATGGAAATAATAATTTAAAATTTAAAATAATAGTCAAAATATTAATAATGGTTTAAAAATAATAGTTTAAAAATAATAGTGGTTTAAATAATAGTTTAAAAATAGTAATGGTTTAAAAATAATAGTTTAAAAATAGCCGGGCTCTGATACCAACTTGTAACACCCCGGTTTTTGGTCACCCAGGTCGGGATGTCACCGCCACATCTCCCTAGTAGGACACGGCTTCTCCGAGCTTACTAAAGAGATGCAAGGCTAGGTATTGCAGTATTTAAAACATTTAAAGCATTCAATATAGCCCATACAATATAATTCGAAAATAATAGTAGCATAGCGCAGCGGAAATATTTAGTTTAGTACAGTATCGCAGCGGAAAATATAAAAAGGGCCGACATGGCCAAAACACGGGTTAAACAGGCCCGTTCATAATGTAGTCTACGTACGAAATTTAAAAGCAAAATAAAAGTTCCCAAAATCCCATGCATGATTCGTGCTCACACATGCTCATTCCACATATTCTGTAAAGAAAGGAATAAAAATGGTTTTGATCAGCAAAGTTGCTGAGTAAGTTAGCACATGCATGATCGTAGGGTTTAAAAGCCATAACTTTAATAATTTAACAAAAGCATGATAATAACATAATATTTAACTTCATCTAATCCATATCCAATAGCATAATTTATCTCAGGCTATATTTAATAACACATATCACATGGTTTAGTCATAAAAGCCAAAATTTTAAATAAAGCATTTAAATAATTTAATTTGACAACAATATCATTTAATCTAGTTTAATTTAATTTAGAATCCCCATTACATTCCCGATTTGGTATTTCAAAGTTTCACGATAAAAATCGCGATGTCAACAAGTTTAGCCGGTAGCCCGGCGGCCGCAGCCGTATCAGCCATACCCAGTACCACTCCGGAGCCTCGGGAAACCCATACGGATATTCACGAGAGTGTAGGCTCTAAGTTTCGCCGTTTTGGCAATATCACATTTCAAGTATAGCGCGCGGGGTCACCATCGTCCATTACGGCACGAAGTGAATCGTTATGGGGCACCCTGCAGAGCACTCACCCCTAATTTTAATTTATCAAGTTTGTAAGGGGATTTAGTTTTTAAAATCTGCCTTCCAATGTATTAATTTAGAAATAATATCTCAATTCGTTTCAACCCTAAAGGTTAATTCCATGTTTCAACAAGATTTCAAAATTTCGTTCGGTAAATCACAGTTTACTCCAAAATTCGTCTAAAATCAGATTTAAGTCTAAAAATTCCAAAATTTCATATCTGACTCGGAAACATCAAGATCTACAACTTTCGTGTTTTAACTTTTTCAATCCGAGATACCTAAGTAGGTCAAAAACGCCAATTTTCGCATAAGAAGAAATCTGTCCGAGTTTAATACATCACAGATCAAAGATTTCAATTTCTACCATATCAATTCAACTCCAAATTTAATGAAATTTGACAGGGATCATCTTAAGACATTTATCTACAACTTTCATGTTCGGCCAAAGATCTAAAACAGCCTAGATCCTATGTCAAAAACGTGATCAAGATCATTCCTAAGTTCTGTCCAAGATTTCAAGAACTAGGTTCAAACAGTTCGGTTTCAACGGATTTTCACATATCAAATCAACTCCAAAAATTTTCAAATTTTTACAGTAGCTAGGTCTAAGTCTTAGGAACGTTTTTCGTCTTTTAAGTTTTTCCGTTTGAGTTCGTTTTAAAGGTCGGAAAAATTCAACAATTCTGTTGCGTCGGTAGGAAAACAAAAGTGGACAGATTTATGATTCTTGTCAAATCTTTTAGGTTTCGAATGTTTTAAAATCTCCCAAAACCATGTAAGGTTAACTTACAGTGTCTATGAACGTCGGGAATGTCCAATTCGGAGGCGTGGCTTCCAGATCACCGTTTCTCCTCTCCGTTCGTCGGGTTCTACGATCTAGATTCGATACGGGGGTGTAGAAAGAAAAAGGAGATGATTAGGATTCGTTTTCGAATCGTTTATTGAATAAAGATTGGACCGAGACTTACCACGACTATGGAGATCTGTAGAGAAACTCGTCCAACAGCGTTCGTCTTGGTTTCGTGCCTCCGACGACTCCGGATTTAGGGTTTCGAACGTATAGAATGTTGTAGGGTTTTGTAAACTTGTTCGGGGCTCCCAAGGGGCTTATTTATAGAATTCTTAATTCCTAGGGCGTCCACAACCGACCTAGAAGTCTGGAGTCGAGAGTTGTTCAACCGAAAGTCGAAAAATCCGCGTTCGGGTGAGAGATTCACGCAACAAACAAATCTGTCATGTGGCGCGGTCGTGGCGCGGTTTTCCCCATTGGGCGCGCGGCCACCGCGCCGTCTTCGCCTGGACTTCGGTCCGGGCGGGTCGTGCGATCCGTCGTGCTTTTCCGCCTCTCTTTCAGGTTTCTATCCCTCTATGCTCCCGAATTCCGATTCCCGGGGTATATTCGGGTTCATACTTTCTCTCTAATTTTATTCTTAGTCTAGTTGGATGTTTTGGACTCGAATACTCGAGTTCATTAGTGTCGGGTTTTGGTGTACCATTTATCCATCCTTTTATTGAATTAACTTCCTTTAATTCCTTTTTAAGTAAAAATCTCATTTCTCATTTCCTTATCTTTATTTATTTATTTTATTTGCTGGATTTGTTTATTTATTTATAGTATTTAGTTTTATTTATTATTTATTTATTTAATTATTGTTTTATGTTATGTTGGAAAATTCTCGGGTATTACAGAAACCATTGCAAAACTTGAATCGAGTAACCGAGTGGAAAATCTTAGTAAACGACGTGGGCCCTGCTTCTATCGCACATCCTCCAGTGAACGATCCGGTCTTACTATAAATTACTGCAATTTTTGACACCGTGCGCTTTCGGGGGCACAGTTTCTTAACACGAGTAATAAAAACGTGACAACCTATAATATATCCCTAATCCCAACTCCATCTTCATAAATTCGTTTCACTAAATAAAATTGAAAACCAGGATTATGATTTTTCAGAAAATACTATATAGTGGGAATGTGTTAAAAGTTTCATGGCAAGGATCTTCATGTTGGAAAATCAACATCCTCACATTTTGAGCTAGGCTCTAAATGTGAGTTAATTGGTTTTTACTTGAACTTATTAGATAAAAAGACATGGAGTTGGATTTTTAAATCCAACTCTTATTGCAACAAAATAGAGAGAGAGGTGAGAGAAGTAAGGATCTGGGAACCTTACAAAATTTTCTTAGACTATAAATAGTCTAAAAGGTTTTGGAGTGGTGAAAGGACCAAAAAGTAAAATTTCATAGGCTATTAAGCCTACGAAAGAGATTTGGATTTTTTATCACTTAAAAAGTGATTTAAATCATGTGAAATAGGTAGCAAGATGATTAATGATGAGGAACAAATGCACATGACAATTTATGCAATCACTAGCATGTGGTAATGGATCATGGAAAATAAAAACAAAGACACACATGCATACACACAAAAAGGTCATTTTTGGATTTTTGTGAGAAGTGTTGACTTGTTTATTTAATAAACTTGGGGGTGTGAGTGGTCCCCCATTTATATTTATATATCTATATAATTATTTATTACATATTTAGTCGTCTCGAACGATAAGTATCCAAAAAATCAACTAAACATTTAGAGTACTAAGACTATAAATGTGAGGATGTTGATATTTGGAGAAAATCTAATAATTTTTCTTATGTTTGCCTTGCAGGAATTCATGGAACCAACAAAAAGAAGGATGAAGCTTTGAAAACCAAGTTCCCGGTTGGATTAATACCAAATTTAATGGAAAGTAATTTCGGAATTAGAGAAATTTAAAATTCGGAATAACTCCATAAAATGAGGGTGTTAATCCAACCTAATTTTTGCAAGCAATTTATCATAGAGTAATATTTATGTTTGAATGTGTGCTTTCAGTGTGTTAATTTTTAAGAAAATCCATAATTTCAGAAAATTGGAAATTTGAAAAATTTCAAAATTTTTCTAAGTGTTGAATGCGAACTATTTTGCATTTCAAATCAATTCGGTCTACATCGAATTGTTTGAAACAGATCGCATCGAGGATGCCTTGGAAATTTTTAACCAATTCGATCTCCAAGCCAATTCGGTCTAGACCGAATTGGCCCTAGAGACCGAATTGGCTTCCCCAAGACACATCCTCCATCCTTGTGTAAATTTGGCCAAGTAGCAGTTCGATCTATGGCAATTCGGTCTAGACCGAATTGATTTTGAATAGATCGAATTGATCTACAAAAGGCATTTGTGATTCCTTAGTTTTATTTATGCAAAGTGAGCAATTCGATCTATAAGGCAATTCGGTCTAGACCGAATTGCCCATATAGACCGAATTACCTCACAAAAACATCCCCCTTTATTTTTTTCTAAGTAACCAGATTCGGTCTTCTTGCTGTAATTCGGTCTCTAGACCAATTCGGTCTAGACCGAATTGACTTCAAAAGACTGCATTGCAGTAAGAGTGTTTGCTTCCCCTTCCAATTCGGTCTCTATGCCAATTCGGTCTAGACCGAATTGGCCTAAGAGACCGAATCTCTCACAAACACCTGGAGACCACATCAATTCGGTCTAGACCGAATTGATGGTTCGGTCTCCAATAGACCGAATTACCCACTCCCCTACTCCTTTATATTCCTTTTTCCCCCTCTTTTCCCTCACTTTCACCCTCCAACACTTCGATATTTCCCCGAATCCCCTCTCGCGAATTCCGTCTTCCTCGCGAAACCAGGGCTCGAGCCAAAGCTTTTACCTGATCAACTCCGTTCAAAGTGCGTAAAAATGGCATCTTCTTCGTCTAATCCTACTGGGAGTGTCGGGTAAGTGCTCTGTTTTTGATTGCGCACTCCCATTTTCGCGATTCCAGTGTTGGTTTTTCATTGTTTTTGCGAAATTGGTAATGGGGAAGGGAATGGTAATCATTTTCGAGTGGGAGATGGTCGGGAAGTGGCCGGAATGGTTTGGGTGTGGTCGGAAATAGGATAGAACACAATAGGCAGGTTTGGCTAGTTAGGCTGGTTAGAACACAATAGGATAAATGCCAAACACTTGAAATGAAAACCCATTTCTGGATTCTTTCTTGTATTGACACTTGAAAGCAGTAAATAACCCTAAAACCATTCATTGGCTTGAAGGTAGGGTTCATTCTAACTACAAAGCATTTAAAGTTTATGGAAATGGCTACACTAAGGGTGGTAACGAGCTTCTATGAAAAATAAACTAAGCTCAAAAGCAATAAAACTACATTACAAGCATGAAAATAAACTAACTAAACTACACTACCTACCTAACCCTTAAGGGGTGAAGAACCTTCTGCTCCTTTTTGTCTCCCAGCAAACTGTCCAAGTGTGTAAGGATTAGGATTTTTTTCTTGTGTTGAGGAAGGTCAGCTTTTATACTTCTCATCGAAACCCTAGGCCCATCATGCATTTCTCACGTGCTTCACAGCTGCAATTTTGAATGTGATTCGGTCTCCTCGTGTAATTCGGTTTAGATTGAATTGATGCAATTCGAATTGCATGAGGTCTTCCTTCTTGATCTTGAGCTGGAATGTGGTAAATTGCAATTGACAAAGCAAATTAGACAAAGTCTAATGTCATGCAATAGAAAAGAAAAACAAAAGAAAGAAAGGAATATTGATGATCATCGATTTCGAGTAAAAACATGCCAAGTTATGATGGAATAGATTCATGTCACTTTTTAGCCTAGTAATTTCCTTCCATACCAATGTTACAACCGTATGCCCCGTTATAACCCTTGAATAAGACCTCGGGAGCTCGATTTGAGGAAATGAGTAGGTGGCGAGTTGGTCTAATTGCAAGCTTATGGAAAAATTTATTTGAATTTGATTATGAGCGTATTGTTTAAAAGCCAACTTTGAGAGTGAGTGAAATTTCCGATTCTACTATATGTGAGGCTCTACTTTGATTGATTAATGATCATTTAATACTTGAATTCAAGAATTAAACCAATGAGATTTTCTATACATATATTCAAGAAGAATTAACAAAAATGATTGATTTGTATACCCATCCAAGTGAGAAGTATCATTTCATTAAACACTGCAATCAAGAGAGTCTAATACTTGTAATTTTGATTGTATTATCCCAATATAACAAGAATGAAATTTCTGAAGCCACGCAAATGGATTGAATATGCAGAGTCCATGCTCTCAGGAGCACTGCCTCTGACTGCTCGGGGACAATCAGTATTAATTGTGAGGATGTTGATAATGGCGAAAATTGTCCATTATTTACAATCCATTTCCGTGTCTGAGACGGACATTTTGATCGTATTCCCATCTTATTTTAATGAGAAAGCAGTTGAATTTGACAGATTGATGCAAGTTTGTAAAAAGATTGAGCTGGTAATGAAAGACACAAAAATATGCAATTTTAATTGCATTTGTGTTAGAAAAATCCAAAAACATGAAAAAAGGAAAAAGAAAAGAAAAAGGAATGAAAAGATGGGCAAAAGAATAAGATAGCCCATCTCAAGGATGAGAATTCCTTTTTGAGGCATTTCATCCCTCTTGGAGATATTCCCTAGTCTTTGGCATTTGTCGCAAGCCTTAACAAACGCCTTGCAATCCTCGTAAATGGTGGGCCAATAGAAACCACACTCGAGTACCTTGTGAGCTGTTCGAGTGGGGCCATGGTGACCTCCATATTCCGATTCATGACATTTTTTAGCAATTTGATAAGCCTCGTGCTCAGTTACACAATGTCTAATAATTGAATCTGCACAATGCTTAAAGAGATAAGGATCTTCCCAGAAGTAGTTGACTACATCTTGGTTGAACCTTGCTTTTTGTCTCTTGCTCTGGAATGATGGAGTTATTCCACATGCTAGAAAATTAGCAATGTCGGAAAACCAGGAACAAGCTTGATCATGAAGATGCAACGCAAACAGTTGCTCATCCTGAAAATTTTCATTGACGGCTATCTCATTTTTTTCATTTTCTATTCGAGACAAATGGTCAGCAGCACCATTGTCTTTGCCTTTTCTATCGTTTATTATGATGTCAAATTCTTGCAGCAAAAGTACCCACCTGATTAATCGAGGTTTGGCGTCTTGTTTGCTGAATAAGTATCTCAGTGCAGAGTGATCGGTGTATACTATGGTTTTCGTACCAATGAGGTATTGTCTGAATTTATCAAACGCGAAAACCACAGCATACATCTCTTTCTCCGTTGTGGTGTAATTGACTTGGGCTTCAGTCAGGGCATGGCTGGCGTAATGATTACGCAGTGCCTTCCTTCCTTATGTTGCCCAAGAACTGCACCCACGGCGAGATCACTTGCATCGCACATGACCTCGAAAGGCATTGACCAATCGGGTGGTTGCACTATTGGAGCAGAAATCAACATCTTCTTGAGCGTGTCAAAGGCTTGAACACACGCTTCAATTATTACGAAAGAATTTTCTTTACAAAGCAAATTAGTGAGCGGCTTGGCAATTTTAGAAAAATCTTTAATGAATCTCCGGTAAAAACCGGCATGCCCTAAGAAACTCCTAACTGCTTTTATTGAGTTTGGTAATGGAAGGTTGGATATGACTGAGACTTTGGCTCTATCGACTTCGATGCCTGCGCGCGAGATGCGGTGATCCAACACTATTCCTTCGGTGACCATGAAATGGCATTTCTCCCAGTTCAAAACTAGGTTAGTGTCCTCGCATCTTTTTAAAATTTTTGCAAGATTTGTCAAACATTCATCAAAAGTATCTCCATACACAGAGAAGTCATCCATGAAAACTTCAATGCATTTTTCGATAAATTCTGAGAAATAGACATCATGCATCGCTGAAAAGTGGCAGGCGCATTGCAAAGTCCAAAAGGCATGCGCCTGTACGCAAAAGTTCCATATGGGCACGTGAAAGTGGTCTTATCGTGATCTTCACTAGCTATTACAATCTGATTGTAACCAGAGTACCCATCCAAAAAGCAGTAGTACTCCCTCCCGGCCAACCTCTCCAGCATCTCATCAATGAATGGCAAGGGAAAATGATCATTCCGCGTAGCGGTGTTAAGCTTCCGGTAGTCAATGCAGACTCTCCAACCGGTTACTGGACGTGTCGCCACTTCTTCTCCTTGCTCATTAGTCGTTATGCACATCCCCCACGCTTAGGTACTACCTGCACTGGGCTAACCCATTTGCTGTCAGATATAGGATAGATGATACCAGCATCTAAGAGCTTGATAACTTCTTTCCTTACCACTTCTTGCATATGGGGGTTCAGACGCCTTTGTGGTTGCCTTGAGGGCTTGTATTCCTCTTCCATTAAAATTCTGTGCATGCAAACAGAGGGGCTTATTCCTTTTATATCAGAAATGGTCCATCCAATTGCATGTACATATTTCTTTAGAATGTCTACCAGAGCTTTTTCTTGTTCTTGTGTCAGCTTGGCTGACACAATTACCGGTAATCTTTTATGTTCAGCGAGAAAGACGTACTTAAGATGATCCGGAAGTATTTTAAGTTCAAGCTCTGGCGGACATTCAACGGAAGGTAGTAATTTGCGAGAATTGGTTGGGGTGAGAGATCATATTTACCTTCAGGACCCCGTGTCAGTACAGGGTCCACTTCCTCTTCCGTGGTGCTCTCTTCCTCCTCCGGAGTGAATTCAACACCGTCAAACTCTTCAAGATCCCCAGTGATAGGGTCTTCGAAGTGAACAACGTTGCAACTTCTTTGTTGCTCAGCACCTCCAGGCGTCAGTACCTGTTTTGAAATTTTGTCCGTCATCACAGTCATAGAGTCTATGCTCTCATCCTCACACCTACTTTCTATTACATCAAACATGGAACAAGATCTCTCATTCGGGAATTTCTGCAGCTCCTCCATGTCAAAAGAGATTTCTCAATTGTCCACCCTCAATGTGACTCTTCCAGATGTGGCGTCAATCAGTGCACCGCCAGTGGCCAAAAACGGGCGTCCCAAGATAAGTGGCATTTCAGAGTCCTCTTCGATGTCAAGGATGATGAAGTCAACCGGGAAAAGGACTTGGCCGGTTTTGACCACCACATCCTTGAGGATTCCTACGGGCTTAGTGATTGATCTGTCTGCCAGTTGCAGTTTCATCTTGACCGGTTCAATCTCTCCGAGCCTTAGGCGAATTGCCATGGCTAGAGGCATCACGTTGATGCTGGATCCTAGATCACATAGCCCCATGCTCACTTTGGCCTTTCCAATCTGTACTGGTAGCGTGCAACACCCAGGGTCCTCTTTCTTTTCGGGTAGCTTCATTTGAACTATGGCACTGCATGTGCTGTTGAGAATGATCACCTCCTCCTGCTCTACCTGCCTTTTCCCTGAAATCAATTCTTTCAAGAACTTAGCATAGGTGGGCATTTCTGAAATCATTTCCACGAGAGGAATGGTTATCTCTACAGACTTTAACCGTTCTAGAAATTTCTTGAATTTAAGGTCATGTTCCTTATTTTTAAGACGTGCAGGGTACGGCACCCTTGGCATGTACTTATTATTATCAATTTTTGGTGGTAAAGAGAAGGAAGTTGTACCTTCACCCATACCCTTTTCAGCTAGCTCATTTGCAGCTTCAGCCTGCGAGTTAGCTGTATCTGATCTATCCTTTACCAGCTCAACACTTTCATCTCCTTCAACTTTTTCCTTTTCCTTTTCCACCTCCAATGAAACCTTTACTTTCATGGCTTTCTTCTTTGTAGATCCAACATTTCCCTTCAGAGTCTTGCCTCCCCGCAATGTGATTGCTTTGCATTGCGGGTTGGCTTCAGTGCTGCTCGGCAATGTTCCTTTCCCTCTGTTCTGCAATTCCTTAGCCAACTGGGTGACCTGCGTCTCCACATTTTTGATTGATGACTGCAATTGTTGGTTTATCTCCCTTTGATTGGAAATAAACTCGGTCATCAAATTCTCCAGGCGAGATGGTGGCTTTTGGTTGTATTGCTGATTCTGATCAGGTTGGGATTGGAAGTTTTGGAAATTCTGGCCTTGGTTTTAGTTGGGCCTCTGTTGGATATGGGGTTGAAAGTTCTGGTTCTGATTCTGGAAGTTCTGAACTCTCTGCTGAACGAATCCTTGGTTCTGAGGTCTGAAGTTCTGCTGAAGGTTCTGGCTTGCAAACTGGTTAGGCTGGTTTGGCTGTGTCAACAAATGCGCATTGAGTGCATTGTTGTTGGAATAGGAGAGGTTGGGGTGGCGGTTGTGGTAGTTCCCTGCATAATTGCAGCTTTCGGTAGCTAGTTGTTGGCATGTGTCAGTTGGATGTGGTCCTTGACATAGCCCACAAATGGCTCCCGATTGCTGTGCTTGCACTTGGCCAGATGAGGCCCCTGCCTGAGAAGTACCTGCTCCCCTTCCTTTCTCCTGTCCTAGCTGTATCGCAGCTACCTGTTCCTGCAATTTTTCGAAATCTGTTTTTCCTTCACTTACAGCAAAAACTTTTCTAGGAGGGTCCGCCTTCTTGTCACTGCTGTTCAACACAGATCTGTTGACAGACATTGTCTCAATCTTTTCCCAGGCTTGATCCATGGGCAAATGGAGTAAATGTCTTCCGCCTGCAGCGTCCAACATCATTCTCCATGGATGGGTGAGTCCTCCATAGAATTTCCTCAGTTGCTCCCACGGTTGATATCCGTGTTGGGGGCATCGCCTCAAAAGGCTGGCGAATCTTTCCTTTGCGTCATACAATGACTCGTCCGGCTTCATCTTGAACTCTCCAATTTTCTCTCGTCCTTCGTCTATCTTAGATTCAGGGAAATACTTTAACAGAAAACTCCTCACCAAATCTGCCCAGGTGCTCCTCTGATTTATGGGCAATGATTTATACCAATCCCTGGCACCACTAAACAAAGAAAAGGGAAACAACATTAGTCTTATAGCATCAGGTGAGACTCCCTGATTTTTTATTGTGTCGCAGAGCTCCAGGAAGGTTTGGAGATGATCATGGGGATCCTCATGATTTGCACCGCAAAATTGATTGTTCTGCACCAAGTTGATGAGTGCCGGTTTGAGCTCGAAATTGCGTGCAGGAAATTGTGCTCTCCCAGGCCTATCCAGATAGGGCTCCACGATGGGCTGCATAAAATCAGCTGCTGCTTGCTGTTGTTGATTTCCTTGTTCTGCTTGGTTTTGATACTGCTGGTGGTAGTTGGGATTCTGTTGAAAAATATTATCGGGATCATGAGGGTTGTTTTGGAATTGGTCCTGATTGAAGGCTTGATTCTGGTATTGCTGGTTTGGTATATTTTGGTTTTGTTGGTTATATTGGTTAGGGGGTGGTGGTTGTTGGTGGAACTGCTGATATTGTTGCTGATTTGGATTAGGTAGATCTTCCTCATCGTTTGCACGATTCGGGTGTTCTACCATACCCCCATCAGCTCCATTACCAGGATTATTGGATGGTTGGTCTAATGGTAAGATCGGGGGAATGTCTTGGTTCTCTGCCATATCGGATATTTCACTGCTTGTGGTTTCGGGTGAGGTACGAGTCCGGGCTTCTTGCTCTTTCCTTCGTCTGGCTTGCGCCCTCAGTTGGCGAGCGGTCCTTTCTATTTCTAGATCGAACGGTAGCTCAGGCAATGTGGCCTTTCTCCTTTGCATAAGCAGTTTATATCAAGATTTGACAGCACCTGCACAACCCCCAGGTTAGTAATGATTCGAGAATATATACAAACACTATCTATGAGTAAATCAGGAGTGTAGTTCTGTTAATAAACGACGCTGCAACCTCCCCGGCAATGGCGCCATGAAACTTTTGGGGTAAATGCCTTAGCCAAATCCTTCATTTCACATCAATGTCACCTCAATTCGAATTACCCTCATTTTGGGGTAAATGCCTTAGCCAAATTTGAGTGGAGGAATGACTTCATCAATTCGAATTGTCCAATTCGGTTTAGACCGAATTGCTTGACAATTCGAATCAGAGGATGCTTCATGACTTTACAAGGATTAATTGAGTATGGTGTTACTTCATACCTCATGCATCCTCAATTCGGTCTCTTTTGCATTTTTGCCCAATAGACCGAATTGCTTTCTTCCTTCTATTTTAAAACTCCAAAAATATTTTATTACAGGAGTTGTGTAAGTTGCATGGGTGTATTGGACCTAGGCCCACTACATCTAATTCTATTCATTACACATCTCAACCCATTAGTGTCTATTTATTGTGTGATTAACTCTCACACAATACCAAAAATATTTTCTTAATTTTGTCTATTTTCTCTTTCATTGTGTGTATGAACAACTAGCAAGTAATATATCAGACTAATGTTGGCGGGTATTCCCACACGGATAACTAGCTCGTATTTTGAGTATTAATTACTAGTTGTTATTTTGCATGGTTCGGGTAGTGGTCGGTGGAAACCTTGGCGGTTCGTCCATCCGGGATTATAATAGCTGCTCAGCTGACTCCTATCCGGATACAGTTTTCTTTTCTTTACCTTAATTTCAAACCCGAATCTAGAGTTGTATTAATTATAGATGATATATGCCAATGTCATCTATTAATTACTGCAGTAATAGAACATGTGAGTTTTCATCCAGATTCACAGATAGTGAAGTCTAAGATGACGGCGGCAACTGTCATTTAAGGCTTTCCACTGTCTAAACATCATTCCATCTGGAATACTTGGGAACCGGATAGCAGATGTTTGCAATCCGGATAACCCCAATTATTTCTGGCATTCTCTTTAGCCAACTTCTTCTTATCTCAGGCTAATCCATCTTTGTGTATCAAATTTTGTCTAACCCCACCATATATTTTGGGGCAATTTATTTTACTTCTCATATACATGTATGCATGATATTATTATGTAGCTATTGTGGTCTATAATATTTTGGAGATCCTTCTCCTTGGACATAGAAGTCTTGATTTAAATCAGATGCTGCACAATAAATTTCCACAAAAATCACTTTATAAAATCCGGATCTGGGTAAGGGATAATTTCACAGTTATGACTAATTCATCTTCTACTGGGGGTTGATTTTGAGAACTTAGAAGCAGAGTCAACGATTAGGTCTCATCTAGACTGAAAGGATCTGTGTTTTAAATTGAGAGTTTAGTACCTGTTTAGGGAATGATTTTCAAATATCTATTTGTTTCTCAAAATTGCTGTGCGTTGGAAATCTTGTATTAAGTGTTGCATCGAATCAGAGTCCACTTGGATTCAGATAAGATGTGATAATTAATATTAGAGGAACAACATATAGGCCTTGGTTAATTTCTAAGGTAGGGTTGAGTATTCTTTCAACTGCTATCTTCTCCCACCAAAGCCTAAAATTGAGTCTCGAGTGAGTACATTCGGAATAGATCTTCATAGGTCTGTTCCACTCATGTTTGTATCTCATAATTAACCGGATATTATAAGCCCTGTGGCTTACTGATATTTGGGAAGTTCTAAATCTGCATCTGGTCACCAAGACTAGGGGCTCTTTTATACTAACGGATTGTGTTGATCTTTTAAGACTTCCGAGTGATAGGTTTTTAAATGCTTTCTTTACTGCTTTCTTTACTGCTTCCTTTAAAATGCTTTCATAGAGATCACTCGGAAGAATTAGAGATGTGGCTGCCGGTTGTAAGGTTTAAGAGTTATGGATTAGTTCGGGGTTAGATTTGGACTTTGGGTGTGACAAGGGGGACGATAGGAGTACTTGGCATACCAACTAATGATATGTTAGGTGTTGCTTGTCCACTACATATGACTAACATACTCTTGCAAGGCATTGCAAGGGGAGTTATTAATCTGTGGTATCTTAGAAATTGAGGTCTTAAGAGCATGTAAATTCTCACTGTAAGTACATGTCTGTTAAAGGAAACATAGTGCAGAAAGCATGAGAGTTAGCTGACTGATGAATTATCCCAAACAAAGATCTGTGTATTAAAATGGAAGTTAAATTGTGTTTCATCTGAATCTTGTCCAATCTTTATTATTTTCTCCTTGTCCATTCTGTCACATTTTAATTCGCTTTCGTAGAATAATTTTACCTGCTTTCCTAGCATAATTCTTATCGCTTTCTTAGAATAAATTTAATTGCTTTTTAGATTAAATTTACCATGCTTTGTAGAATAATTTTACTGCTTTCATAATCTATTTTAAATTACTGTCAAGTAGTTGTTAGAAACCATTGCAAAACTTGAATCGAGTAACCGAGTGGAAAATCTTAGTAAACGACGTGGGCCCTGCTTCTATCGCACATCCTCCAGTGAATGATCCGGTCTTACTATAAATTACTGCAATTTTTGACACCGTGCGCTTTCGGGGGCACAGTTTCTTAACACGAGTAATAAAAACGTGACAACCTATAATATATCCCTAATCCCAACTCCATCTTCATAAATTGGTTTCACTAAATAAAATTGAAAACCAGGATTATGATTTTTCAGAAAATACTTATATAGTGGGAATGTGATAAAAGTTTCATGGCAATGATCTTCATGACATGAAACTATGATAAGTTTCATGATGCCAATTGCCGGGGACCTTCAGTGTGACAGACTGAAGGTTAAGATTGAACTATCTATCCCGGCTGCACCATGAAAGTTGTCAAAAGTTTCATGCCGGGGAGGATGCAGCGCCGTTTGAAATCAGAGTACCCCACATGAGTAATAAAAATGTGAAATATATCCTTAAACCCCTTCCCCACGAATCATAACTCTTTTTCCTTTAATAAATTTAACTTGGGATATTTTAGAAAATACTCGTGTAGGAAATTGTCAAAAGTTTCATGACGCCGTTGCCGGGGAGGTTGCAGCGCCGTTTGAAATCAGAGTACCCCACATGAGTAATAAAAAGTGAAATATATCCTTAAACCCCTTCCCCACGAATCATAACTCTTTTTCCTTTAATAAATTTAACTTGGGATATTTTAGAAAATACTCGTGTAGGAAATTGTGAAAAGTTTCATGTGGTTATGCACATGTTATCAAATTTGCAAATAAAGAACTCTTAAATGTGCAGGTGTCTTTCCAGTTTCCGTATATGGCGCATTTCTTCCTCGGCATATTTTTTATAGGCTGCATGATGTCTGTGCATATCTGCGGTGTATATATGTGGCTCTTTGTGTGTTGTTCCTCTATCCTTCCTTCATATCCTATACTCACACAGGTTTACTTTTCTTATGTACCATGTAATAGTATTGATTCATTGTTGGACTGCCTGATCTTATGCAGGTATGGCCAATTTGATTATTGTAAATAGCAAATTTACTGCATCTACATTTGCCAGGACTTTCAAGCATTTAAATTCTCGAGGAATTAGACCAGTTGTGCTCTACCCAGCTGTCAATGTGGATCAGTTTGATAAACCTAATGCCACTAAGTAATACAAATGATTCTGGTATATGTTAAATTGTGAAATTATCATACCATTATGGCATATCATATGCAGCTATTCCAAAACTAAACTGAGCATCTGTGAAATCATAACCTTATTGTCTGGTCTATCTAATATTTTCCTTTATTACTTTCAGGTTGAATTTTCTTTAAATCAATCGTTTTGAGAGGAAAAATAATATAAAATTAGCTATATCTGCCTTTGCTAAGCTCTATACTAAGCTCTATAACAGGCGAAAAGACTTCCTTGAAGGTGACGATCAAAATGAGCTTTCCTTGATTATTGCAGGTAAATTTTGTCCTTCCGTGAGTATGTTGAGGTGGCTTATCTATCTGCATTCATTTCAGAATGTTATGCACATATATGTATTTTTATTATTGTTATCTTAAAAAAAATTGTCACCATTGGAAGATGGAATGGCCGTTCAGAACAGATTGTATAACAACTCTAGAAGATGTGACGACCCCCTTTCAAACACTTTACGATGAAATACGCAAAGTTATTTCTATTATATGCTGCGTATGTTACATAAATCAAATTTTCACCTATATTCTTCATTGGCATATTAATGACAACTTATAGAATGTGTTTTGAATGTTTCCTTTTACAAAATGAGGATATAATGAGGCAGAAGACTATTGATACACAGTCCCGATAAGGTTTGTTTTACCAGAACGATGGATACAGAATTGTTGCTGTTGCTTGCATATCCTAGAAGAAGTTTGTGCTTTACTACCTTATTGCTTCTCTCTGTGTTGTGATGTTGATACATGAGGTCGAACACTGATAAACTTATTTGAACAATTTATTGGGTGAGTTTAAGCATGTGCCGAGTTAGTTTTAATAGGTGTAGCGCTTAGCTGTTATCTATGCAAGGAAGACAATAAAGTCACATTGCCTACATTATGCTTTTCTATGATATACTATAAAAGTGGAACACCATCCTACTTGCAGCATTCTTTATGTGATCTCATTGTTCATCATACAGTTTTCATTTTACTTTATGGATGGAATATGTTATTACAATTGTGGATTTTAATGCAGCACAGGCATGGCCATGTTCTAATCTTAGTCAAATAAGTTTGTTGTGTATATTTCTTATGTTACCATTGAGCTTCTTCTTATATGACCCCGCGTCTCACTTGAAATGGTTACTGTTTGTATACACTAATGGCAGAGTGTTCCTCACTTAGGATGAACTTGCTTAATTTTTAATAGAAACTACTTATGGATAATGTGTTTGGTGTCTGTGATCATGGCTATAGGTGGAATCATGCTATCTTGGATGATATGTGTACTGCATTTACTCACAAACACAAATCCAGATGCAGGAATAGTGGTCACAAAAAGGTTTCTTCTTCCAGTTGCAGCACTTGGTTCAAACTCAATCTGTAATACCCGAGAATTTTGCAACATAAAATAAATAAACAATAAATAAAACAATAACAATAAATAAATATAATAAATAAATAAACATAATACATAGTTAAGGAAATGAGAAATGGAACTTAGTTTAAGAAGGAATTAAATTTCCAATACCCGTAAAGTCAAATATAAATTAATCAAATAAATTGTACAAGGGAACCCGACACTAATGGACTCGAGAATTCGAGGCCAATATTAAATCTAGAGCCGAGTAAAGACAGGAAATAGGAGCCCAAAAATATCCCGAAAATTCGAATCCGAGTACATAGAGGGATAGAAGTCCGAAAGATAGGAGGAAATGCCCGACGGATCGCACGACCCGCCCGGACCGAAGTCCAGGCGGAGACCGCGCGGTGGCTGCGCGAGGTTTCCCCTATTCGTGTAACGTCCCGAAAATTTAAAACCAAAAATTTCCGTGACGTCACTGCCGTGCTACATCACCTAAGCTGTTGGCCAGTCAACTTAGGGTCTGTAACACGAAGCTGAGTACCTGAAGAATCAGAAAAATCCCACCACACATTAATTATAGTAATTATATATATATACCAACTTAACAACATATCCGGGCATCCGGCCCTGCTATCAATCTCATAATTATCAGTTAACATATTAACTCAGTAATAGATCGAAGTCTTGAACTACTACGGCTCACAGGCCTTTCTAATTATATTAAAACTCAAGGCAGAATAATTAACTATAAAAGCACATAATATGTCCATTAACTAAGTGAGAAAAACCATTTAAGGGAATAAAACATGTTCGCTCATCCCCAACCCCTCAATATGCCCAATGCACCGCGTCATCCTCAGAAGTATCTATGAAAGAAAATAGCAGGGGTCAGTACGGGTACTGAGCAAGGGAAAGAATAATGGGGGATGGGGATACATCAACCACATAATAAAATCAACATTAACAAGATAATTAAATAAATGAGTAAGAGAATGCAAACCATCACACCGTCCCATACCGGTGCTTCAACCACTGCAATCAAATATATGTTATGACATGATGAAATGGATGATATGACCTAGGTGTCTATCTATCCTAAATGCAGCAGATAGTCATGTCTAACGCGTTTCCTAATAACCATGGTCGACAGTCATGATTGGCGAGAGGACACCACCCTCTCCCATCACAATGAACTGCCCGTCAAGGTCGCCCCCGCCGCGGACGAACAGCCTACGCAGGGCCAATAACACTGGTGAGGGAGCCGGATAGTCGTCACTGACCAGAGCGGCGTCTAGCGGGTCATGGCAAAGGGTTCACTCCCCAATTGCCGCATCGTGCCACACGCACAACACACAGACCCGCGATATCAGCTGAATATCCCTACGGGTCAATTCCAGTCAAGGGAGTAAATCCCAATCAAGCACATAGAATAAACTCAACATATCCATATATATACGACTGAGGTTTGCCAAGCCTCGCATAACGGCAACCACAATATAATCCCAATTTTAACGCATAATCACATAAGATGAACTTATGAATTTGTCTAGGTTCGTATCTCGTAAGTTCCAAGATACTCCCACATCAATAACCATATATCAAGGAAGATATAATAGTAAGAAGTCACAAAAATATGAAATTTGAATTTCTGGTGTAGACAAGGCTAACTACGCCAAAACAAGATGTCTGGCGTAGATAAACGCCAACCCTGAAAAATGGGAATCTTCAACAGCTGGCGTCGGCAGCCGCAAGGCTGCCTTGCGGCTGCCGACGCCAAGAAGAGCCTCCTGGCGTCAGTTGACGCCAGGACTGAAGGAGGAAAAACTCCCCTGCTTGGCGTCAACTAAGCTTGTTGACGCCAAAAATGGCTCCCTGGCGTCAAAATACGCCTAGGCTGATTGTCCAGAAATACAATTCAATTTCCCATCTTGCTACCATTATTCAATTCAAGCATTATCCTATCCCTTGCCTTATTTATTAAAGTTCTAAGCTCCCAATCTTCTTCCTTTTCAAGCCTCTACTCTTCCACTTCCATCAACTACAACACAATCAAGAAATTTGACAAGAGTTAACTAAAAATCCTTTCTTCCTCCTCAATTCATACTCCCCTACCAATTTCATACTTCCAACTTACAATCAACTCAAATATTAAATAAACTTACTCACCCATCTTCTTGCATGTAGTCCAAAAACCATGAATTTAGCCAAATTCAAATTCCCAAAGATTAATTCCTACAATTCATTTAAACCCAAAATTAAATCCCTATCCATGGTTCTTCACTCTCAATTGGTTAAAGTAGAGGAAGAATTGACTTACCATACTACTCTTACTCTTAAATTCTTCAAATTCCCAAGTCTTGATTCAATTCTGCTTCAAAACCCATTTCCTTGCTCTCCCTCTTGAAACACACGGTTGTGGGGTGGTGTTTTTATGAAATGAAATTGAGGGGGGGGGGACGGTGGAGAGAGGAAATAGGTAGAGAATAATGAAGACCAAAGTTGACCCCAACACTAGTTAAAGGGGTTGCCGGGCCGGGCCGAGTTCGGGTCGGCCCAATGGGCTAAACTCTTATTGAACTCAAAAATTATACTAAAGCTAGTTAATGGCCCAAGCTTGTACTCTTTCAAAAATTATACTAAAGCTTGCTATAATGCTATTGTCCTCTTGATCAATGTGGGCTCACCAATTTAAATTTAAGTCCATAAAATTAAATTTAAGCACTTATTTAACTCAATGATAATCAATATAAATAATCAATTATCCGGGATGTTACAATCCCTCCCCCTTAGGATCATTCGTCCTCGAATGACTCGAGGATATGAACTAAGGAGGTCATCGTCATTCGTTATCATTGTACCCTTTCATTACTTGCGGCTCTTGCCACATTCATCTCATTACACTCCGTGATTTTGCCTTGTTCTATGCACTACTCTTCCTTTGAATTATGTAGGACCTATCATATTCGCTCTTGCGTAGAGCGAATCTATCGAATAGATGGACCCGATTCCAGATTTTCTTTACTTCCCAACCGAACTTATGAATGGAAACATTACTCCCATTCCATACCCTATTTCTTCATGTCAGTATATCATTTGTACAGATCTGGAGTTTCTATCAACCCGTTCTTGAGAAATTTCCCCAACTCTCGCTTTCATTTGACGAGCCAGTGATTCAACCGTACTCGTCCCTAGAAATTACTCTTTCCACACATAATTCTGCACTTATATTTTGTTGATTCAGGCACAACGTCATATTGTTGGTGCTGGTGAGAAGATCATACGTGGGTGATCTTCTTTCCTCCTGTCTTTGATGAGTTATCTGTTGACTATAAACATCATCAAGATGCTCTCTGTGCGCATAAGAGAATCACGACAGTTATGAAGACCTTCCTAATTACACGGGAATTGAACTTGAAATTTCATAAAGATTCATCACCTCTCATCCGTCATCGGTATATTGTCTCAACATGTTCCTTTTTAATCCACATCTTATGCTTTGTTTAACCGATCTTATTAGGTAAATAGTCCTTCAATAAGGTTGCTATACGTTTGTAGTTCGTGAGTTTCGAGCTCAATCTACGACTTCTCTTAAGCTTTTTTTTCCATGATACAAAATACTTCCCAAGATTGAATCATATTTTCGACCTTAATTTCTCAGTTCCAATACGTCATGTCGTATAGTAGTTGTCCCAATCATGTAGGTTCCCAATTGGGACATTGGAACTGTAATGAATTCCTCTATCTTTTGTCTGCCAATATGAACTTTAGTATATGTCCCTTCAAGTATCATATTATTACACCATTTTTGCTTCTTGTTTTAATAATGTTCCTAGATTTCTTCTCATATTGAGGTGTAGTATCCATTGCTCGCCACTGCTACCGCAGATACTCAATCCTTAGAATTATGTTGGACCGCATTCTGTCTTAATTCAATTCCGATTATTTACCGCCATCTTGTTGTTCCGATCCCGATAATATTACGAATCGTTCTTTCAAGTTTCCGGAGTCGAGTATACTATGTGCGACATTATTGCAGTCGTTCGATGGATATCCTTGATTTGACCGAAACTAATGGCCGCCTGCGAAATAAACAAGCGATTTCTATCTCACAATAGAAAGCAAGGTTGATGTAACACCCCGGTTTTTGATCACCCAGGTCGGGATGTCACCGCCACATCTCCCTAGTAAGACACGGTTTCTCCGAGCTTACTAAAGAGATGCAAGGCTAGGTATTGCAGTGTTTAAAAGTATTTAAATCATTCAAGATAGCCCATACAATATAATTGAAAATAATAATAGTATAGCGCAGCGGAAATAATTGGTTTAGTACAGTATCGCAGCGGAAAATATAAAAAGGGCCGACATGGCCAAAACACGGGTTAAACAGGCCTGTTCATAATATAGTCTAAAGTACGAATTTAAAATCAAAATAAAGTTCCCAAAATCCCATGCATGATTCGTGCTCACACATGCTCATTCCACATATTCTGTAAGAAAAGGGATAAAAATGGTTTTGGTCAGCAAATTTGCTGAGTAAGTTAACACATGCATGATCGTAGGGTTTAAAAGCCATTAATTTAATAATTTAATAAGAGCATGATAATAACATAATATTTAATTTAGTCTAATCAACTATCCAATAGCATAATTTATTTCAGGGCTCTATTTAATAACACATATCACATGGTTTAAGATAAAAGCCATAATTTAAATAAAGCATTTAAATAATTTAATTGGACAACAACATAATTTAATCTAATTTAATTTAATTTAAAATCCCCATTACATCCCCGATTTGGTATTTCAAAGTTTCACGATAGCATCGCGATGTCAACAAGTTTAGCCGGTAGCCCGGCGGCCGCAACCATATCAGCCATACCCAGTACCACTCCGGAGCCTCGGGAAACCCATACGGATATTCATGAGAGTGTAGGCTCTATATTTCGCCGTTTTGGCAATATCACATTTCAAGTTTAGCGCGCGGGGTCACCATCGTCCATTACGGCACGAAGTGAAGCAGTTAGGGGGCACCCTGCAGAGCACTCACCCCTAATTTTAATTTATCAAGTTTGTAAGGGGATTTAGTTTTTAAAATCTGATTTCAATTGTATTCATTTAAAAATAATATCTCAACTCATTTCAACCCTAAAGGTTAACTCCATGTTTCAACAAGATTTCAAGATTTCGTTTCCGGTAAACCACAGTTTACTCTAAAATTCGTCTAAAATCAGATTTAATTCCAAAATTTCATATCTGACTCCGAAACGTCAAGATCTACAACTTTCGTGTTTTAACTTTTTCAATCTGAGATACCTAAGTAGGTCAAAATCACCAATTTTCGCATGAGAACAGTTCTGTCCGAGTTTAATGTGTCACAGTTTAAAGATTTCGAATTCTACCATAGCAATTCAACTCCAAATTTAATGAAATTTGACAGAGATCATCTTAAGACAATTATCTACGACTTTCATGTTCGGCCAAAGATCTAAAACAGTCTAGATCCTATGTCAAAAACGTGATCAAGATCATTCCTAAGTTCTGTCCAAGATTTCAAGATCTAGATTCAAACAGCTCGGTTTCGATGGGTTTTCGCATATCAAATCATCTCTAAAAATTCTCAAAACTTTACAGTAGGTAGATCTAAGTCTTAGGAACGTTTTTCATGTTTTAAGTTTTTCCGTTTGAGTTAGTTTTAAGGTTCGGAAAAATTCATCAAATCTGTTGCGTCGGTAGAAAGTTTAGATTGACAGATTTTCGATTCCTTGATAATCTTTTAGTTTGAATGTTTTAATTCATCCCAAAACCATGTAAGAGTTAACTTACAAAGTTTATGAACGTCCGGGACCATCTATTCGAAGGCGTGACTTTCCGTCCACCGTTTCTCCTCTCCGTTCGTCGGGTTCTACGATCTAGATCCAATACGGGGTGTAGAAAGAAAAAGAAGATGATTAGGATTCGTTTTCGAATCGTTTATGGAACAAAGATTGGATCGAGACTTACCACGACTATGGAGGTCTGTAGAAATTTCATCCAACAGGTCTCGCCTTTGATTTCGTGCCTCCGACGACTCCGGATTTAGGGTTTCGAATGGGTAGAAGGTCGTAGGGTTTTGTAAACTCGTTCGGGGCTCCCAAGGGGTTTATTTATAGATTTCCCAAGCCCTAGGGCGTCCAACATCTGACCTAAGGGTCTTGGGTCGAGAGATGTTCAACCGAAAGTCGAAAAATCCGCGTTCGGGCGAGAGATTCACGCAACGGGCGAATCTGTCGTGTGGCGCGGTCGTGGCGCGCTCTTCCTCCTTTGACCGCGCGGCCACCGCGCGACACTCGCCTGGAATTCGGTCCGGGCGGGTCGTGCGATCCGTCGTGCTTTTCCGCCTCTCTTTCGGGTTTCTATCCCTCTATGCTCCCGAATTCCGATTCCCGGGGTATCTTCGGGTTTCTACTTTCTCTCTACATTTTTACTCGGGTCTAATTGGATGTTTTGGACTCGAATCCTCGAGTTCATTAGTGTCGGGTTTTGGTGTACAATTTATTTACCTTTAATAATTCTTTTTATTTAATTAAATTCCTTTAATTCCCTTTTAAGTTAAATCTCATTTTCTCATTTCCTTATCTTTATTTATTTCTTTATTTGCTGGACTCATTTATTTATTTATGGTATTTATTTTATTTATTATTTATTTATTTAATTATTGTTTTATTTTATGTTGGAAAATTCTCGGGTATTACAGTCTACCCTCCTTAAGAATCAACTTCGTCCTCGAAGTTGTGTTTCGGCTTTTCTCGTGCCTTTTGTTTTGTTTGTTTTGTTATTGTGTGACTGAACTTAGAATTAAAACTTCTAAGCTGCCTACGTACCCGGTAAAGGGATCAAGCCATAACGTAGTTCAAAATTTACAAAAGTGCACGAAAAATTGATGGTATGACAGTTGAGTTCCCCAATATATTGGAATTCCATGATAGCATCGAGAACCATATCCTTGAATGCTAATGGAGGGAAAATGCTAATAAATTAACATTACTGTGCATGAAACCCTATGAAGATAAACAAGTAGGGCATCTTCCTTTATAGCAAAATGCCTTATATTAGGAAGAGGCCTCAACTAACAAGTTGAAGCGATCAACGGTATTACAGATATGATAGTGTTACACATAAAAGCACAATTGATTGCTTCCAAGCATTGCACTTGAAACTTGATAATAGTACCCAGTAGGTTTCAAAGAAACCTATTCGTTCTTGTACTATTGGTTAGAAATAAACTCGTCATTCTATAATAGAAGGAGGGAGGGTACCTTTTAAATTAGTTCCAAGACAATGCCAATCGGGAACTCGAACGTTGTTGGATGTCGTAAGAGAAACCTAGCATCACCATATGTTTCTCCCTCTTACACTGGAACCAAATACACAACCCTATATTCAGTCACAAAAATCAAAATTATATCACGTATTCCTTTTTAAGCGGTAGCCATTTCTCTAATGCTACGTCGACTTCCAGCAGGTCGATTAGATATGTCGTCTTTAAATGAGCTCGTCATTCGTTGGTAATCCGCGAGTCTCAAGCTCTTGCCGTGATTCCTCTCACACATTTTACGGCTTGCATCACGATTTCTGAGGTGCAATCATTATGTTGGCCTGAAGCTCTGTGTTTTGTTGCGTCTCCTCACACAATTCTCTCGTCGGTCTCATGTTTTCTCATTGAAACGCTGGAAATTTAATACAATCCACTTCGATTTCATGCTTACCGATCCCAACTATAGTGAATTTTATCCCGAGAGCCATCTCAATCTATGGCTTGTAGCGTTCATCCTGATAACATTCCTAGATTCCATCTCATTCTGATGATATCTTACACAATTCTTAAATGTTAAAGTCGTTAATCATCCCATAAGAATTTCTTTGAATTGTGTTGGGACTTAATTCTATTATGGATAGTCCACTTACATATTTACTTAGTCGCTAACAGCTTCGCACTGTTGGGAGGTTTTGCTTCGTATCTCTGATGGCAAGTGCATAAAGTGTAGTGTTATTGTAACACCCCGGTTTTTGGTCACCCAGGTCGGGATGTCACCGCCACACCTCTCTAGCAAGACACGGTTTCTCCGAGCTTGCTAAAGAGATGCAAGGCTATGGTTTTTCATAATTTAAAACATTCAAACAGCCCATTGTAATATAGCTCGAAAATAATATCATTACAGTTGCAGCGGAAAATAATATTTACATATATAATGCAGCGGAATTTAAATATAGGGCCAACATGGCCTATCACGGGTTAAACAGGCCCGTTCATGCAAGTTCTAGTCTAAAGCAAAATTTAAGAATAAAGGGTTCCCCAAAATTCCCATGTATGCATATGATGATGCATATTCTTCAGCTCTAAAAGAAAAGGGCAATAATATGGTTTGGTCAGCAAAAACTTGCTGAGTAAGTTAACACATACATGATTATAGGGTTTCAAAGCCTTTAATTAAATTTAAAGAAAACATGTGCATACAAGACATGGTTTAATTTTATTCATCCAATAATAATTTAATTGCATAATTTAAAAGACAAGGATTTCCACAAGATCGTAATTCAACAAACATGATAAAATAATCGATAGACATAATTTAAAGGCACAATTTAAATAAGAAAAATATTCAAGTATTTCAGGATTTCATTCTTCCTCTTTTATTCGATATAATCTAGTATGATTTGTTCTTGGGGAATCGAACCCGCAAGAATTTCAAACGCATCCTAGGGAATCAAACCCATAGGAATCAACACACATCCTGGGGAATCGAACCCGCAGGAAGACAGACAATCTCCCTTGGGGAATCGAACCCGCAAGAACTCAAATACATCCTAGGGAATTGAACCCATAGGAATCAACACACATCCTGGGGAATCAAACCCGCAGGAAAACACACCCTGGGGAATCGAACCCGCAAGGTTTGACACAGACATCCTGGAGAATCGAACCCGTAGGGACACAGACGCCCTTGGGGAATCAAACCCGCAAGGTAAGAACATGTTTCACAATTTCACAAGTTTCAACAAGATTTTAAAATTTGACTTGGTCAAAACCACAGTTTACTTCAAAATTTATTAAAAATCGAGTTTAAGTCCAAAAATTATGAAATTTGACTGGTGACTCGAAAACTCAGAGATGAACAAGTTTCATGTTTTAAGTTTTTCGATCCGAGATACGGAAGTAAGTGGAAATCGTATATTTCTATCAGGTTACAAATCTGTCCGAATCTTCACGACAGCAGTTCCTAAATTTCGAGATCTACCATAGCAAACAAACTCCAAAATTGATGAAATTTTACAGGGGAATTCTTAAGACATATATCTACAAGTTTTATGTTCAACAAAAGATCTAATTCACCCTATATCTATTGTCAAAAACGCCAAAAAGTTCGGGTCAAGAATCAATCAAAATTTTAAGATCTAAATTTAGAACAGTTAGGTTTGGAGTCGAATTCCGATATCAAACCTCAACGAAAAAATTCCAAAAATTTACGGAGGTGTTCTTAACGTATATATCTACAACTCTTATGTTTAGCACCAATCCTAAATCGGTCTAGATCTAAGGTAAAAATCAACCTCAAGTTCGGATAAAGAATCTATCACCGTTTCAAGATCTAAGTCGAAGGCAGGTCTGTTCACGGTCATTTTCGAATATCAAAACACGATGAAATATTATGAAATTTTTACGGAAGATAGATATATGTCATAGAAACGTTTTTTGTGTTTTAAGTTTTCTCGTTTGAACAGGTTTAAGGGTTCGGAAAAATCATGCAAAAACGTTGCGCCGTTAAAGATTTCGTTTGACAGATTTTTAAGTTCTTGATTTAAATCTTTAGATTAGATATATTTTAATTCCTCCTAAACCATAGTAAGATTAACTTACTGATTTATGATCGTTCCGGCTCGTCGATTCGGAGGCGTGGCTTCCAGTCCTTCGTTCTCCCTCCGAGATCCTTCGTTTTTCCTCAACGTGTCCGGATTGGGGTTTAGAATCGAAAAGAGGTTTAATCAGGATTTGTTTTCGAATCGTGAATGTGAAAGAATGGACAAGATCTTACCACGACGACGGGAGTCTTGGATTTTCGTCCAACTCAGTCTCCTTTCTTGCCTTCGTGCCTCCGACGACTCCGGGATTAGGGTTTGATACGTATAGAGATTTTCCGTAGGGTTTTTGAAAAGTGTTTGGGGCTAATTAGGATGGTTATTTATAGATGTAAAGGACCTAAAGGACGTCCAAAGGCAGCCCTAGGATGTCTTGAGTCGCAAGGTGAGCAACCGAAGTCGAAAAATCCGGATTCGGGCGAGTAAATCTCGCAACGGGCGAATCTGTCCGATGGCGCGGGCTTGGCGCGCCGTTTAGCCAAAAACCGCGCGGCCACCGCGCGGCCCACGCCTGGACTTCGGTCCAGGCGTGTCGTGCGATCCGTCGGGCATTTTCTCATCTTTTTCGGACTTCTATCCCTCTATGTTCTCGGATTCAGATTTCCAGGCTATCTTCGGGCTCCTATTTCCTATCGCCATTTTATTCGGGTCTAAATTTACATTTGGACTCGAGTTATTGAGTCTATCGGTGTTGGGTTCACGTATAACCATTTATTTGATTAAATTGTCTTCGGCTTCCCGGGTTCTCAAAATTTTGATTCCTTTTTAATTTAAATTCCCTTTCTCATCTCTTATGATTCTTTATCTATTTATCATGTTTATTTATTTATTATATTTATTTATTTATTGTAATATGTTATGTTTATCGTTTATTTATTTATTTATATTATTTATTTATTTATTTTATGTTGCTTAATTCTCGGGTATTACAGTCTACCCTCCTTAAGAATCAACTTCGTCCCCGAAGTTGTGTTTCGGCTTTACTCGTGTTAGGAACTAATCCTTTTGTTTATTTTATTATTTTGTGACTGAACTTAGAATTAAAACTTCTAAGCTGCCTACGTACCCTGTGAAGGGATCAAGCCATAACGTAGTTCAAAACAATTTGAATTTGTTTGGTTACAAAAATGTACGGAAATGCATGGTAAAATACGGATGTGACACCGCGTATTACATCCTCTCCCCCTTAAGATTGCAGTTATGTCCCCATAACTGTGGTGGTGTCGATTTGGAATAGGGTTGGGTAGCGTTGTATATCATCATTTCTCACTGAGCTGGCAAGTCTGCTTGGTCAACATCACTTCATCGTCCTACAGCTCTTCCTTGATCTCCTTGTTGAGGGTTTACCAAATCTAACCTCTTCTCAATCATCTCATCATGAACATTACATTCTCTAATCATGTGGTTTTCCCCACCACATCTATAACATGTCCCACGCCTTGGGCATTCGCGCACCAGATGGGCTTGGTGGCACTGCGGGCAACGAGGTATGTCTGTACGATGTATGCCACTTCTCCCATTATTGGAATCTTGATTCTCGTTCCTCTTTGGCTCATTGGACCTATCTTGTCCATCGTTATTGCTCCGATTCTTTTTTCTCAAATCCTTGTGAGTCCTTGCTCGACTCCCCATTTTCTTTACGCTTCAGTTGCTGGACTCGATCAATTGCTACAGCGCGGTCATCTACCATTTGCAGGTTCGTGAATTGCCTACTGCAAGTATCTCCCGGATACTAAGGTTCAGACCCATCTCGAACTTCTGAGCCTTGTCAGAGTCGGTTGGTACTATCCTCGTAGCAAATCATACCAATTCTTTGAACCGGGTGTAATACTCCTGCACCGTCTGTCCCCCTTGTTTTAGTGATAAAAACTCTTCGTACATTGCCGCCTTGGTGCTCATGGGGTAGAATCGGTCCCTTAGATCCTCCTTAAGTTTATTCCACGAATAAGCTTCTTCAGCTTCCTCTAAATTCCTCTGGAGGTTTTGCCACCACTCATCGGCTTCGCCTCCTAAGTAGTAGGTTGCTACTCGTAGCTTTGCCTCATCAGGGCATTTGATAGCATCCAAGAGCTTATCAAATGTATGGATCCACCCCTCTAGTTTGGCGGGATCCTCTTGCCCATCGTAGCGTGGTGGTTGATAGGGATTCACCAACGCTAGATAGTTGATTTGAGCCACTGGCGGAAGTACTGCTGCTTGTGCCCTATGCACCTCCGCATTTTCTAATGCTACAAGGACTTCCTCACAGTTTTTAAACGTCCTTCCATATTGTTGGGCACAGGTGACGCTCGTTCTCCTAGGTCCTGAGGAGTCCCATTGTTGTCGGCCACGTTGGGGAGGTTAGCATCAGTGTCGTTTGGACTTTTCTTCTTCGGTTTTTTCCTAGGTGCCATTTTCTGTTATTCACGTGTATAGATTAGCTTATCTTTGTTTAGATAGATCGCTCGAACAAGACGTTTAGTAAATTTCTAATTTCGAATTTCCGGATTTGTTGTTTGGGAAACCAAACAAGATTTTTGGAATAAAGAGTGTTTTAATAAAACTTGATTTTTTTATTGTTCCACACAAGGAAATTTTCTAATTCGTACAAGAGTAGGAATGGCTAAGGCCGAGATTCGTAGGTGTGCGCTTAGATGAACGCGATCTAGAACTAAGGCAAGATCAGAGTCTAGTTAGCGTTCCTAATTTGATTTCAAGCGTCTAAGTTATCTAGGTGTAGCAAGAGATCTAAGTTAGAACAACTTCGCTTCTAGGTTATCTAAGGTATAGAAAATGCAATATGCACATGCACATGATGATCCCCCCAAAAATAATTCATGCACTATATGTTTTTTTTCCATGAGTTTTAAAATAAAATTATTCCATGGAGGTAATGCTTTAAAAATTTAAAATAATAGTTAAAATTCTTGGACCTCTATATTGGGTCAAAAATTATTATCATTTGGGCTCAAAAATGATTTGGGCTAGGAAACTTTCAAAATAATAATTTGGGCTTCAATAATAATTTAAAAATAATAATGGTTTAAAAATAATAGTTTAAAAATAATAATAATAATAGGTTTAAAAATATTCCAAGCTCTGTAGATATATTAATAACTTAAAAATAGTAGTTTGAAAATATTCCGGGCTCTGATACCACTCTGTAACATCCCAGTTTTTGGTCGCCCAGGTCGGGATGTCACCGTCACACCTCCCTAGCAAGACACAGTTTCTCCGAGCTTGCTAAAGAGATGCAAGGCTATGGTTTTTCAGAATTTAAAACATTCAAACAGCCCATTGTAATATAGCTCGAAAATAATATCATTACAGTTGCAGCGGAAAATAATATTTACATATATAATGCAGCGGAATTTAAATATAGGGCCAACATGGCCCAATCATGGGTTAAACAGGCCCGTTCATGCAAGTTCTAGTCTAAAGCAAAATTTAAGAATAAAGGGTTCCCCAAAATTCCCATGTATGTGATGCATATTCTTCAGCTCTGAAAGAAAGAGGGAAATAATATGGTTTGGTCAGCAAAAACTTGCTGAGTAAGTTAACACATACATGATTATGGGGTTTCAAAGCCTTTACTTAAATTTAAAGAAAACATGTGCATACAAGACATGATTTAATTTTATTCATCCAATAATAATTTAATTGCATAATTTAAAAGACAAGGATTTCCACAAGATCATAATTCAACACACATGATAAAATAATCGATAGACATAATTTAAAGGCACAATTAAAATAAGGAAAATATTCAAGTATTTCAGGATTTCATTCTTCCTCTTTTATTCGATAAAATCTAGTATGATTTGTTCTTGGGGAATCGAACCCGCAAGAATTTCAAACGCATCCTAGGGAATCAAACCCATAGGAATCAACACACGTCCTGGGGAATCGAACCCGCAGGAAGACAGACAATCGCCCTTGGGGAATCGAACCCGCAAGAACTCAAATACATCCTAGGGAATTGAACCCATAGGAATCAACACACATCCTGGGGAATCGAACCCGCAGGAAAACACACCCTGGGGAATCGAACCCGCAAGGTTTGACACAGACATCCTGGGGAATCGAACCTGCAGGGACACAGACGCCCTTGGAGAATCGAACCCGCAAGGTAAGAACAAGTTTCACAATTTCACAAGTTTCAACAAGATTTCAAGATTTGACTTGGTCAAAACCACAGTTTACTTCAAAATTTATTAAAAATCGAGTTTAAGTCCAAAAATTTTGAAATTTGACCGGTGACTCGAAAGCATAGAGATCAACAAGTTTCATGTTTTAAGTTTTTCGATCCGAGATACGGAAGTAAGTGGAAATCGTAGATTTCTATCAGGTTACAAATCTGTCCGAATCTTCACGACAGCAGTTCGTAAATTTCGAGATCTACCATAGCAAACCAACTCCAAAATTGATGAAATTTTACAGGAGAATTCTTAAGACATATATCTACAAGTTTTATGTTCAACAAAAGATCTAATTCACCCTATATCTATTGTCAAAAACGCCAACAAGTTTGGGCCAAGAATCTGTCAAGATTTCAAGATCTAAATTTAGAACAGTTCGGTTTGGAGTCGAATACCGATATCAAACCTCAACAAAAAATTCCAAAAATTTACGGAGGTGTTCTTAACATATAGATCTACAACTCTTATGTTTAGCACCAATCCTAAATCGGTGTAGATCTATGGTAAAAATCAACCTCAAATTCGGATAAAGAATCTATCACCATTTCAAGATCTAAGTCGAAGGCAGGTCTGTTCACGGTCGTTTTTGAATATCAAAACACAATGAAAAATTATGAAATTTTTACAGAAGATAGATCTATGTCTTAGAAACGTTTTTCATGTTTTAAGTTTTCTCGTTTGAACAGGTTTTGGGGTCGGAAAAATCATGCAAAAACGTTGCACCGTTAAAGATTTCGTTTGACAGATTTTTAAGTTCTTGATTTAAATCTTTAGATTAGATGTATTTTAATTCCTCCCAAACTATAGTAAGATTAACTTACTGATTTATGGTTGTTCCTGCTCGTCGATTCGGAGGCGTGGCTTCAGTCCTTCATTCTCCCTCCGAGATCTTTCGTTTTTCCTCAACGCGTCCGGATTGGGGTTTAGAATCGAAAAGAGGTTTAATTAGGATTCGTTTTCGAATCTTGAATGGGAAAGAATGGACAAGATCTTACCACGACGACGGGAGTCTTGGATTTTCGTCCAACTCAGTCTCCTTTCTTGCCTTCGTGCCTCCGACGACTCCGGGATTAGGATTTGATACGTATAGAGATTTCCCGTAGGATTTTTGAAAAGTGTTTGGGGCTGATTAGGATGGTTATTTATAGATTTAAAGGACCTAAAGGACGTCCAAAGGCAGCCCTAGGATGTCTTGAGTCGCAAGGTGAGCAACCGAAGTCGAAAAATCCGGATTCGGGTGAGTAAATCTCACAACGGGCGAATCTGTCCGATGGCGCGGGCTTGGTGCGCCGTTTAGCCAAAAACCGCGCGGCCACCGCGCGGCCCACGCCTGGACTTCGGTCCCGGCGGGTCGTGCAATCCGTCGGACATTTCCTCCTCTCTTTCGGACTTCTATCCCTCTATGTTCTCGGTATCGGATTTCCGGGGTATCTTCGGGCTCCTATTTTCTATCGCCATTTTATTCGGGTCTAAATTTACATTTGGACTCGAGTTATTGAGTCCATCGGTGTTGGGTTCACGTGTAACCATTTATTTGATTAAATTGTCTTCGGCTTCTCGGGTTCTCAAAATTTTGATTCCTTTTAATTTAAATTCCCTTTGTCATCTCGTATGATTCTTTATCTATTTATCATGTTTATTTATTTATTATATTTATTTATTTATTGTAATATGTTATGTTTATCGTTTATTTATTTATTTTATGTTGCAAAATTCTCGGATATTACAGTTATCTCAACGGTTCCATAGACGTTCTTGACTTGGTATGAACCTGCATCACAAAAAGTAACAACAATCCCCACACAAGGTAGAAAGTGAGATCAACTTCCCAAGGGTATGGTAAATTCAGGATTATATCGGGAGTCAAAATATTCCGATACTGGTAGAAGGAAAATGCTAAACAACTAAAATCGTTGTTTGCAGAAATAAGGATACTGAGACGGAAGCTATTATATAAAGGAACAATATAATTGAATAAGCAAATCAATAATGAGATGATTCAAATTAGCAACATGAATCATATTGACGGATATAGACTCCGAATTATTATAAGAATAATAATTAGAAGGCACTACCCGAATATAGACTTCGAATTATTATAAGAATAATAATTCCGTAGAAATTAGAAGGCACTACCCGAATGTTCGTTACGCAACGACTCTACTTCGAATAGAAATGAAGTAGTAGTACAAATTTAAAACAATGAATACTAAATGAAAGGTTAGCTGACTCAAACAAAAACTTAAGAAGCTTCCAACAAAGTAAGGAAGTCAGTGAGAATGCAACATATACTTTTGGGGAACTGTAGAAGAGTTGAAAAATTTTAAATAATGTACTGATAATATACCATTGTAGATGACAAGTAATTCGAACTATTAAGACATCGAAGCAGTAGAAAAATATCAATGCTGCTAGAGTATCAATGAGGGTCATTCGGATGGCCTCATGAGTGATTTAACAGTGTTGATCAGCTTCAATAAGGTACGGGGCCTGTAGAAGAAATTATTGTTGACGGTGACCTCACGCTTAGCGGTTTGTGTGCTTCTTGTCGATATTTCGCACTAGCGTCACCCAGATATTCTGTACCTGCATTGGCCTCAAAGACGGCTCCAAACATACCACAATACCATAAATTAATAATAATATTAACATAACTGTTCAACAACTTCTAAATAAGTTGCAAACTGAATTTTATCATATATCCCCTGAGGATATCCTTGTTATCTACCCATGGTTATCTTACAAACCATGACTCAATACAAGGTGCGCAGTACATATATCAGAAAATCAATAACATAAAATAAATCTAACTAGCATATGACAATGCAAAACCTATCCTATATGAAATCCCCGCACACCTCACCGCATACTTTTATCAAGTTTTAAACACATAATAGAGCAAACCGCTCTGATAACACTCTGTAACGTCCCGAAAATTTTAAACCAAAAATTTCCATGACGTCAATGCCGTGCTACATCACCTAAGCTGTTGGCCAGTCAACTTAGGGTCTGTAACACGAAGCTGAGTACCTGAAGAATCAGAAAAATCCCACCACACCATAATTATAGTAATTATATATATACCAACTTAACAACATATCTGGGCATCCGACCCTGCTATCAATCTCATAATTATTAGTTAACATATTAACTCAGTAATAGATCGAAGTCTTGAACTACTACGGCTCACAGGCCTTTCTAATTATATTAAAACTCAAGGCAGAATAATTAACTATAAAAGCACATAATATGTCCATTAACTAAGTGAGCAAAAACCATTTAAGGGAATAAAACATGTTCGCTCATCCCCAACCCTTCAATATGCCCAATGCACCGCGCCATCCTCAGGAGTATCTATAAAAGAAAATAGCAGGGGTCAGTATGGGTACTGAGCAAGGGAAAGAATAATGGGGGATGGGGACACATCAACCACATAATATCATCAACATTAACAATATAATTAAATAAATGAGTAAGAGAACGCAAACCATCACACCGTCCCATACCGGTGCTTCAACCACTGCAATCAAATATATGTTATGACATGATGAAATGGATGATATGACCTAGGTGTCTATCTATCCTAAATGCAGCAGATAGTCATGTCTAACGCGTTTCCTAATAACCATGGTCGACAGTCATCATTGGCGAGAGGACACCATCCTCTCCCATCACAATGAACTGCCCGTCAACGTCGCCCCCGCCACGGACGAACAGCCTACGTAGGGCCAATAACACTGGTGAGGGAGCCGGATAGTCGTCACTGACCAGAGCGGCGTCTAGCGGGTCATGGCAAAGGGTTCACTCCCCAATTGCCGCATCGTGCCACACGCACAACACACAGACCCGGGATATCAGCTGAATATCCCTACGGGTCAATTCCAGTCAAGGGAGTAAATCCCAATCAAGCACATAGAATAAACTCAACATATCCATATATATATGACTGAGGTTTGCCATGCCTCGCATAACGGCAACCACAATATAATCCCAATTTTAACGCATAATCACATAAGATGAACTTATGAATTTGTCTAGGTTCGTATCTCGTAAGTTCCAACATACTCCCACATCAATAACCATATATCAAGGAAGATATAATAGTAAGAAGTCACAAAAACATGAAATTTGAATTTCTGGCGTAGACAAGGCTAACTACACCAAAACAAGATGTCTGGCGTAGATAAAGGCCAACCCTGAAAAATGGGAATCTTCAACAGCTGGCATCGGCAAGGCTGCTGACGCCAAGAAGAGCCTCCTGGCGTCAGTTGACGCCAGGACTGAAGGAGGAAAAACTCCCCTGCTTGGCGTCAACTAGGCTTGTTGACGCCAAAAATGGCTCCCTGGCGTCAAAATACGCCAAGGCTGACTGTCCAGAAATGCAATTCAATTTCCCATCTTGCTATCATTATTCAATTCAAGCATTATCCTATCCCTTGCCTTATTTATTGAAGTTCTAAGCTCCCAATCTTCTTCCTTTTCAAGCCTCTACTCTTCCACTTCCATCAACTACAACACAATCAAGAAATTTGACAAGAGTTAACTAAAAATCCTTTCTTCCTCCTCAATTCATACTCCCCTACCAATTTCATACTTCCAACTTACAATCAACTCAAAAATTAAATAAACTTACTCACCCATCTTCTTGCATGTAGTCCAAAAACCATAAATTTAGCTAAATTCAAACTCCCAAAGATTAATTCCTACAATTCATTTAAACCGAAAATTAAATCCCTATCCATGGTTCTTGACTCTCAATTGGTTAAAGTAGAGGAAGAATTGACTTACCATACTAATTCACAAGCTCTTATTCTTCAATCCTTCAAATTCCCAAGTCTTGATTCAACTCATGCTTCAAAACCCATTTCCTTGCTCTCCCTCTTGAAACACACGGTTGTGGGTGGTGTTTTTATGAAATGAAATTGAAGAGGGGGGGGGGGGGGAACGGTGGAGCGAGGAAATAGGTAGAGAATAATGAAGACCAAAGTTGACCCCAACACTAGTTAAAGGGGCTGCCAGGCTGGGCCGAGTTCGGGTCGGCCCAATGGGCTAAACTCTTATTGGACTCAAAAATGATACTAAAGCTAGGTAATGGCCCAAGCTTGTACTCTTTTAATTGCTATAATGCTATTGTCCTCTTGATCAATGTGGGCTCACCAATTTAAATTTAAGTCCATAAAATTAAATTTAAGCACTTATTTAACTCAATGATAATCAATTTAAATAATCAAATATCCGGGATGTTACAATTCAGCGCGCCAACCCCGCGCCATGTGGCAGTAACAAACAATGCGAGATTTTCTCGCCTGAATCCGGATTTTTCGACTTCGGTTGCTTACCTTGCGGCTCAAGGCTTACTAGGGCAGACTTTGGACGCCCTTAGAGTCCTTTACATCTATAAATAACCCTCTCAAGTAACCCCGAACACTTTTCAAACCCTACGAAATCACTCTACACGATAAACCCTAATTCCGGAGTCGTCGGAGGCACGAGACCGAGCAAAGGGACTGTCTTGGATGAAAATTGGAAGGCCTCTAACGTTGTGGTAAGTTCTGATCCGATATCTTTACATTCTTGATTCGAAAACGAATCCTAACATCATCCTTTTCTTTTCTACACCCCGAATCGGATCTAGAGCGAAGAACACGACGAACCGATGAGATAAACAGTGGACTGGAAGCCACGCCTCCGAATCGACGAGCCGGGACGACCACAAATCAGTAAGTTAATCTTACTATGGTTTTGGGCGAATTAAAACACACCTAACATAACGATCTAATAAAGAAACTAAAATCTGTCAACACGAAGAAAACCCACGGCGCAGCATTCTTGCACGATTTTTCCAAACCCTTAAACCTATTCAAACGGGAAAACTTAAAACATGAAAAACATTCCTAAGACATAGAACTATCTCCTGTAAAAATTTCATAATTTTTTATGAAGTTTTGATATCTGAAAACCGACCCCAAACCGAACTGTTCTAAATTTAGATCTTGAAACTTGACAGAACTTTAGTCCAAACTTGTAGACGTTTTTGACAATAGATCTAGACCGATTCAGAACTTTAGTTGAACATGAAAGTTGTAGATATATGTCTTAAGTATCTCCCTGTAAAATTTCATCAAATTTAGATTTAGTTTGCTATGGTAGATCTTGAAATTTTGAAACTGCTGTGTAGAAAATTCGGACGGATTATGATCCTGTTAAAAATCGACGTTTTTGACTTACTTCCGTATCTTGGATTGAAAAACTTAAAACATAAAACTTGTTCATCTTTGTGTTTTCGAGTCACTGGTCAAATTTCAGAATTTTTGGACTTAAAACTGATGTTTAATTAATTTTGGAGTAAATAGTGGTTTTGACCAAGTCAAATCTTGAAATCTTGTTGAAACGGTGAAATTAGCCTTTAAGGTTTAAACGAGTAGAAAAGTTTTTTGAAATAAATGTATGAAATCAGAATTTAGGAAAATCCCCTTACAAACTTGATCAATTAAAATTAGGGGGTGAGTGCTCTGCAGGGTGCCCTCCTAACGATTCACTTCGTGCCTTCATGGACGATGGTGACCCTGCGCAAAATTTTGGAGATATGTTGCCAAAAAGGCATGAGATATATGGCCTACACTCTCGAGAATATCCATTTGGATTTCTCGAAGCTCCGGAGTGGTACTGGGTATGGCAGATACGGCTGCGGCCGCCGGGCTACCGGCTAAACTTGACGAGATTGCGATGCAATCGTGAAATACTTGAAATACAAAATCTTGGGTGTAATGGGGATAGTTAAAATATTTGTTTATTGTCAATTTAAATTTATTTATTGCTTTATTTAAATTAATTATGACTTTTATTCAAATTATGCTAAATGTATTATTGATTATTGCCATGAATTAATTATGCAAATTGGTTAGATAATTAAATTGAATCATTCATGATTTATTCTTACCATGCTTTTATTTAAATATTAATGAATGACTTTGAAACCCCACGATCATGTATGTATTAACTTACTGAGCAAGTTGTGCTGACCAAACCATTTATTTCCTTTTTCTTACAGAGTATGTGGTATGAGCATGAGCACGTATATGCATGGGGAATTTTTGGGAAACTTTATATTTTAATTTCTTGCATTAGACTATAGTATGAACGGGCCTGTTTAACCCGTGTTTTGGCCATATTGGCCCTATTTAAATTTTCCGCTGCAATACTTATACTTAGATACTATTCTTCCGCTGCATTATAATATTATATTTTGAATTCATATTGTATGGGCTATTTTAATTGTTTTAAATATTTTAAACACTGCAATACCTAGCTTTGCATCTCTTTAGTAAGCTCGAAGAAACCGTGTCTTACTAGGGAGGTGTGGCAGTGACATCCCGACCTGGGTGACCAAAAACCGGGGTGTTACAAGTTGGTATCAGAGCCCGGATATTTTTAAACCATTATTATTTTTAAACTAATATTTCTAAAGCTATTATTATTTTAAAGATATTATTTTTAGTAGCCAAAATATTATTTTTAAAATTTCCTAGCCCAAAATTATTTTTGAGCCCAAATTATAATTATCTTTGACCCAGTATAGAGGTCCAAGGATTTAATTACTATTTTAAATTTTTAAAGCATTCGTTCCATGGAAATGAATTTTTACTTTTAAACCCCATGGAAATTCGAAAAAAATATATATTGCATGAATTTTTTTGGGGGAAAATCATCATTTGCATGTGCATACTGCATTGCCTAAACTTAGAGAACTTAGAAGCGTGATACGTTCGAACTTAGATCTTTTGCTTGCGCTAGATGGCTAGTCAAGATATGATGAACTTGATGATCAAAATGATGAACGCTCACTTTGACTCCCAAAAAACCATAGAACAAATGAAACATCGCATAGCTCAATTGGAGGCAAATCTGCACCACATGAGCAACTTAAGAGAGGCGGACCACTACCGCATAAACCAACTCGAACGCCAAGTCCAAACCCTCACTACGCAAAACTTAATACTGAAGGAACACGTTGATGCTCATGGAGAGGACTTGAACAACATCTTTGACGACTTACTGCCGCCAAGCTCGGAGGAGGATCCCGCTACCCTACCGGAGGACGCCTAGAGACGATAGGGATTCTATTTATAGTAGATACTATTTTTGCTAAGGAAACGTTGCTGTTTTTGTACATCCTCCTACTTGTATTAAAAGCTTCTTTTAAGGGAATAAAATACAAGATTTATTCATTTAAACAAAATAAAACAAAACCTTGCGTTACTTTAAAGCCCAATCAAGCATTATTTGTGAAAATACAAGCACATTCATAGTAGCTTGTCTAGACAATATATTACGTTCTCGCGTCCTAATTTACACCGTTTGTAACAGAATGGCACCACGAGGTAGATCAAGAACCCAACCTGCTCCCCAAACTACTACTGAAGTGCCACCAAATGACACAGAACCTGCCCAACCTGTAGGAGAACAACCCCAAGGTGCGCAGGACGCCCCCGCACCGAACAATGTGGGCGATCGTCTTCGGACGATAGAGAAGGTCTTGATTGCGCTAGGGAACGCGCAAGTCAATCAGGGTCAAGCTGCGGCGGTACCTCCGCCCCAAGCTCGCCCCAACTACCTGGCAATGGTGAATCCCTACCAGCCACCCCACTATGCTGGTGAGGAGGATCCAGCAAAACTAAACGAATGGATCCGGACCTTTGACAAGCTGCTGGGCGCGGTCAAGTGTCCGGAAGGAGAGAGAGTGCACGTCGCTTCGTACTACTTGGGAGGCGAAGCGGACGACTGGTGGCAGGCCACTCAAGAAAACTGACTGAAGAGGACGAGCCCTACTCTTGGGCGGAAATGATGGAACTACTCAGGGATAGATTCTATCCTCTGAGTACTAAGGCAGCGATGTACGAGGAATTTCTATCGCTGAAGCAATGAGGCCAGACCGTACAAGAGTACTATACGCGGTTCAAGGAGCTGGTGAGGTTCGCACCAAGACTAGTACCCACGGATGCGGAGAAAGCTCAGAAATTCGAAATGGGACTGAACCTGGCAGTGCGCGAGGTGATCGTAGGGGTACACTACCCCGACCTGCAAGCCGTGTACGAACGCGCTGTGGCAGTGGCGCGAGTACAACAACTGAAAAGGAGAGTGAGTGGGGAGTCCAGCCCGGGTCCCCAAGACAAGAGGAACCGGGTCACGAGAGGCGAGAACAATACGGGAAGGAACGAGCAGCGATGAGGGCTGAATAGGCCACAACAATCGAACAATGGAAGAAGATTTAACCAGGAGGGACCGGTACCACCCTGCCCGAGATGTGGATGACCCCACCTGGCGAGAGGATGCCCTCAGCAGGGCGCCTGCTTTCGGTGTGGTTGAATGGGCCACATCAGTTGAGAGTGCCGAACGAGGATGGAGAACATAACAAAGAAGGAAGATTTGGTCACGGGGCCGGAACAGCCTCAGAACCAAAACGGACGGAACGACAACAACCAGGAGTATAGACCCCATCAAAATCAGTATAGGCCGCCAAATCAGAACCAGAACCAACGTCCTCCACCACCTCAGAACCAAAATCAGCAGCCAAACCAACAGTCGAATCAGAATCAGCAGGGCAATCCAGGACGCCCTATGGGGAGGCTTAACGTGGTTAACCAAGCGGACGTGCCCGCACAAGGAGAAGTGATGGCAGGTACATTTCATGTCTTGAATACACCCCTTATAGTCTTATTTGATTCTGGAGCTAGTTGCTCAATCATAGCATCAGGAATAGTGCCTGAGTTAGATCTACCTAAGTGCGAGATAATTAGCTTAGGAATTCAATTGCCTTCAGGAGAAGTAGTAGCGTGCTCTAAACGATACAATGGAATTCCTATAGTGATCAAGAACGTAGAATTCTTCGCAAACTTAGTAGAATTTAACTTAAGGGACTTTGACATTATACTGGGGATGGACTGGTTGTCCCAGTATAAAGCGGTGATCGAATGCCAGAAACAAAATATCACCCTGTCGAAAAGTAGGGGAAAGAGAGTTATCTTTTACTCTCAAACCCCTAAGAGGAGCAATAAAATCGTTAGTGCCCTCAAACTAACTTGATGCGTAAGGGGTATGAACTATATGCGTGCTACGTGCACAACCTTGAGGCGGAAGAGAACAAGGTTGACAGCATACCAGTGGTAAGAGAATACCTGGATGTGTTTCCCGAAGACATTCCGGGCATGCCACCTGAGCGAGATCTTGAATTCACGATAGATCTCATTCCGGGAACCGAGCCTGTCTCAAAAGCTCCGTACCGGATGGCACCACTGGAAATGAAAGAGTTAAAGGAACAACTCGAGGAGTTACTGCAGAAAGGATATATAAGACCGAGTACTTCCCCATGGGGAGCACCGGTTTTATTTGTTAAGAAGAAAGACGGAGGATTACGTCTTTGTATAGATTATCGAGGGTTAAACCAAGTGACCATCAAGAATAAGTACCCTCTGCCGAGAATTGAGGATCTGTTTGATCAACTGAAGGGAGCTTCAGTATTCTCAAAGATCGACTTACGATCTGGGTATCACCAGTTGAGTATCGCCGAGAAAGAGATTCCGAAGACGGCGTTTCGAACTCGATATGGCCACTACGAGTTCACAGTGTTATCCTTTGGGTTAACAAATGCTCCAGCAATGTTCATGAACCTCATGAACAATGTATTTCAAGAACTGTTAGATCAGTGTGTAGTGATGTTCATTGATGACATCCTGATCTACTCGAAGAGCGAGGAAGAGCATGCCCAGCACTTGCACCAAGTGTTAGGGACCCTGCGAAAGAATCAATTGTACGGCAAATTGTCCAAATGCGAATTTTGGTTGAAGGAGGTAGCATTTCTTGGACACATAGTATCCACTGATGGAGTTTCAGTGGATCCGGCAAAAGTTTCCGCCGTGACAGAGTGGGCAGCGCCAAAGAGCCCAACTGAGATAAGGAGTTTCCTTGGATTAGCCGGGTACCATAGACGGTTCGTGAAGGATTTTTCGAAAATCGCACGTCCTCTAACCCAGCTACTGAAGAAAGGAGTAAAATACGAGTGGACGGATGCGTGTGAGGCTGCGTTTCAAGAGCTAAAGAAACGACTCACAACCACTGTAACACCCCGATTTTTGGTCACCCAGGTCGGGATGTCACCGCCACACCTCCCTAGTAAGAGACGGTTTCTCCGGCTTACTAAAGAGATGCAAGGCTAGGTATTTCAGTATTTAAAAATATTTAGAACATTTGCAAACAGCCCATACAATATAGTCTCGAAAATAATAATATCATAATGCAGCGGAAATAATATTTAAGTATAATATTGCAGCGGAAATATAAATAAGACCGACATGGTCAAAACACGGGTTAAACATGCCCGTTTATTCTAATGTCTAATGCAAGAATTTAATAATAAAGTTTCGCAAAAATAAAGTTTCCCCTCATGCATGAACGTGCTCATGTTTGTTCCACATACTCTGTAAGGAAAAAGGAAAAATAAATGGTTTGGTCAGCACAACTTGCTGAGTAAGCTAACACATGCATGATCGTAGGGTTTAAAAGCCATTAATTTAATAATTACATAAAAGCATGATAATAATCATAAATAATTTAATTTAATAATATAACCAATTCTCATAATTTAAATCATGGCACTAACCAATAGTACACTTAGCATAATTTAAATAAAAGCCATAACTAATTCAAATAAAGCATTTAATAATTTAAAAGGACAATAATTAAACATTTAACTATCCCCATTACACCCAAGATTTAGTATTTCAAGTATTTCACGATTGCATCGCGATATCAACAAGTTTAGCCGGAAACCGGCGGCCGCAGCCGTATCTGCCATACCCAGTACCACTCCGGAGCCTCGGGAAACCCATGTGGATATTCACGAGAGTGTAGGCCATATATCTCATGCCGTTTTGGCAACATATATCAAAATTTCGCGCGGGTCACCATCGTCCATAAAGGCACGAAGTGAATCGTTAGGAGGGCACCCTGCAGAGCACTCACCCCCTAATTTTAAAGATCAAGTTTGTAAAGGGAATTTCCTAATTTCAGATTTCATGTATTTATTTCAAAGAGTATTCTACTCGTTTAAACCTTAAAGCCTAGTTTCACCGTTTCAACAAGATTTCAAGATTTGACTCGGTCAACCACAGTTTACTTCAAAATTCATTAAAAACCGAGTTTAATTCCAAAAATTCTGAAATTTTACTACTAAACATCGAGATGAACAACTTTCGTATTTTAACTTTTTCAATCCGAGATACAGAAACAGGTCAAAAACATCAATTTTCATCATATCATTAATCTGTCCGAATTTCGTGTACAGCAGTTCAAGATTATCAAGATCTACCATAGCAAATCAACTCCAAACTCAATGAAATTTTACAGAGACCTTCTTAAGACATTTGTCTACAACTTTCATGTTCGGCTAAAGATCTAAATCGGCATACAACTAATGTCAAAAACGTCATCAAGATCGGATCTATGTTCTGTCAAGAAATTCAAGATCCAATTTCAAGCAGTTCGGTTTCGGGTGGATTTCATATATCAAATCATCATGAAAAATTCCGAAAATTTTACAGAAGATATATCTAAGCCTTAGGAACGTTTTTTGTGTTTTAAGTTTTTCCGTTTGAAGATTTTAAGGGTTCGGAAAAATTAGACAAAACTGTTGCACCGGTAAAAATCATATGTGGACAGATTTTGAAAGTTTCGATCAAGCTTTTAGGTTAAGTGTTTTAATTACTCCCAAAACCATGTAAGTGTCAACTTACAGATTTGTAGTCGTCCGGGATCGTCGAGTTTGGAGGCGTGGCTTCCAGTCCACCGTTTATCCTCTCCATTCGTCGGGTTCTTCGTTCTAGATCTGATTCGGGGTGTAGAAATAAAAATAAGAGAATTAGGGTTTCGTTTTTGAATTACAAATGAGATGGATGAACGGATCTAACTTACCACGACGTTGAGATCTCTCAAATTTGTCCACGGCAGTCCTCGCTCGGTTTTGGTGCCTCCGATGACTTCCGGATGTAGGGTTTTGTGTATAGAGAGTATCGTAGGGTTTTGAAAAGTGTTCGGGGCTTTCAAGAGGTCTTATTTATAGGTAAACATGACCTAGGGACGTCCAAGGTCGGCCTTGGGGAGTCTTGAGCCGAAAGGTGTTCAACCGAAGTCGGAAAATCCGGATTCGGGCGAATGAATCTCGCAACCGGCGAATCTGTTGCTTGGCGCGGTCGTGGCGCGGCTTTTCCACCTTCACCGCGCGGCCACCGCGCGGCACTCGCCTGGACTTCGGTCCGGGTGGGTCGTGCAATCCGTCGTGCCTTTCCTCCTCTCTTTCGGACTTCTATCCCCCTATGCTCCCGGATTCCGATTTCCGGGGTATCTTCGGGGTTCCTATTTCCTCTCTAAATTTTACTCGGATCTAATTGCATGTTTGGACTCGAATTCTCGAGTTCATTGGTGTCGGCTTTCGTTGTACAATTTATTTATGTTTAATAATTCTTTTTATTTAATTAAATTCCTTTAATTCATTTTTAAGTTAAATCTCATTTCTCATTTCCTTATCTTTATTTGTTTATTTACTGGATTTATTTATTTATTGTATTTATTTTATTTATTGTTTATTTATTTAATTATTTGTTTTATGTTGCAAAATTCTCGGGTATTACAACCACACCCGTATTGACGCTACCATCAAAGAATGGTGACTTTGAAGTTTTCAGCGATGCTTCAAAGGAAGGTTTAGGTTGTGTCTTGATGCAAGACTCGAAGGTCATTGCATATGCACCACGCCAACTGAAACCTCATGAGGCAAATTACCCGACACACGACCTGGAGTTGGCAGCGGTCGTTTCGCTCTAAAGATATGGAGACATTATCTTTACGGGCGAAAGTGTCGAATGTTCACCGACCACAAGAGCTTGAAGTATATATTCACTCAGAAGGAGTTGAATCTGAGACAACGAAGGTAGTTGGAACTTATTAAAGATTATGATTTGGAGATAGCCTACCACGAGGGGAAGGCGAATGTGGTAGCCGATGCCCTAAGCCGGAAAACCCAACACGTGATAAACTCCTTGGTAATTCCGACGGCATTGTACATGGATTTGGCAAGATTAGATTTGGAACTTGTGCATCTGGGCACAGTGAGTGAAACGATCAATGTCATGATCGTAGAAACTCCAATATTGGACGAGATTAGACTCGCCCAACCGGGCGACGCGAAATTGGAGAGGATAAAGGAGTATATTGCCGAGGATAAGGCAATAGGATTTGCTATCCATGAGGATGGAAGCATTCGCTTCAAAGGGAGATGGTGTGTGCCTCAAAAGTGTGCCGAGTTGAAGCAAAGGTTGATGAATGAAGGGCACAACACACCGTATTCAGTGCATCCCGGAGGTGACAAACTTTATAAGGATCTGAAGAAGATCTACTGGTGGCCGGGAATGAAAAAGGAAGTGGCAGACTTCGTGGCGAAATGCCTCACCTGCCAAAGGGTTAAGGCAGTGAGATATAAACCCTTAGGACTGATGCAACCACTGGAGATTCCAAGTTGGACGTGGGATAGAATCTCGATGGACTTTATCTCGGGATTACCGCGATCACCTAAAGGCATGAACAAGATTTGGGTGATTGTGGATAGGCTAACGAAGACGGCCATATTTATCCCGATGAAGGACACGTGGACTATGGACCAATTGGCCCGAGCCTACATTGATAATTTGGTACGACGACATGGAGTACCACATGACATCATTTCTGACAGAGACAATAGATTTGTCTCTCATTTTTGGACGGAGTTACAAAAAGCTCTCGGTACTCAAATCATAATGAGCACCGCATTCCACCCAATGACGGATGGACAAACCAAGAGAACGATCCAAATACTGGAAGACATGCTGAGAGCATGTGTGTTGGAGTTTAAGGGAAGTTGGGAAGCTCATTTACCCTTAATTGAGTTTTCTTATAACAATAGCTACCATGCTAGCATTGGCATGGCACCTTTCGAGGCGTTGTATGGACGAAAGTGCCGAAGCCTGTTGAGCTGGGAGGAAAACGATAAGTCTGTGGTAGTGGGACCAAAACGATAAGGCTGTGGTAGTGGGACCACAACTTGTCGAAGATATGGCTCAACAGATAAAGGTGATTCAAGGAAAAATGAAAGCCGCCCAAGACCGTCAGAAGGGTTATGCTGACGTGAGACGACGAGACCTAGAATTTCAAGTGGGAGATAAGGTCATGCTAAAAATATCACCCATAAAGGGGGTGATGCGCTTTGGAAAACGAGGGAAGTTGAGTCCTCGATACATAGGACCTTACGAAATTCTAGAACGAGTCGGAAATTTGGCCTACCGACAGGCTTTACCGCCACAACTAGATCGAGTTCATAACGTCTTCCATGTCTCACAACTAAAGAAATATGTGCCAGACCCGACACATGTACTTCAACCGGAAGTAATCGAACTCGATGAGGATCTGACTTATGAAGAAGTCCCAGTGCGAATTCTAGACGTTAAGGAGAGAGTAACGAGGAATAAAACTGTCAAGATGGTCAAGGTTCTTTGGTCGAACCATGAAAGCGAAACAGCAACATGGGAGTTAGAATCAGACATGAGAGAACGTTACCCGACACTGTTCCAAACTGACACCGACACAGTTATGGGGACATAACTGTAATCTTAAGGGGGAGAGGATGTCACACCGCGTATTTTCCCATGTACTTTTGTAAGAAACCAAATAAATTCAAATTGTTTTGAACTACGTTATGGCTTGTGATGGGTGATTTTCACTACTCATATTTTACCACAAGCGGATGGTTGTCATCAAGTAATAAAAACCGGTGAATACCGGGTCGAATCCACAGGAAATTTCAGAATATTATTCCATTCCGGAGAAATTTTAATTGTTCTTAAGTTCATTAATTATATTTAATATATTTAAAAAGATTTTGATTAATTCTAATGGTAATTTTAATTAAAAATAGTGACATTAAATTTAAAATAAAGCAAATTAAAATTATATTTAATAAGAATATAAATGGGAGATGCTTGTAATATTTTAAATGTTGCCATCTTTATATAAAATAGAAATTGCATATTTATTTAGCATTTTCCAATGTCTAAAAAGATCAATTTCTTAAAATTAATTATTTTATAAAGATTAAAAATATTATAATCTGCTAATAATCAAATTATGCTTAAACAGATTTCATGGAAGTTGGTTAAATTATCTAACATTCTGCAATCATTATTCTAGGCTTAAATTTGAGTCTTTCCCAAGCTTACAAATTTTCCTATAGCAATTAAAAGGCACTTTTCATTTCCCAAATCATTGTGCACATGCCAGAATCCATTTATAATGCAATTTATTCCCAATTCCTGTACTAAAATATTAATTCTACTTTTTATCTCCCGATTTAGCAAAATAGAAATCACAGAATTAAATTCTAACATTTAATTATGCAGAACAGTGTAAATAATTTAACAATTTTGGTAAAATAATAGCAACACATGGTAAACTGGATTTAATTAATATTATTAAAATGCAGATAAATTAGAATTAATGCCAGATTATTAAAAATAGGGAATTACAAATTGATCGATCATTTCAGGTTTTAGCAGATTAATAATTTGGATAGAAGATTTAGCAAAAACACAGAATATCGATTAGTTTAATAGCATCTAACATATAATTCTAATACAAATTCTAACAGCATATCAGATTACTCCAATTTAATCGACCAAAAAGCAAACTACAGCAAAACATGAATTTCACTTCTACCATTTATGCAGAATGGCGCTCAAACTAGATAAATCATAATCTGACATTTTAATCATAATTCCAGATTCCAATAGAAAACAACGACACATTATATTACTTCCATAAAAGATGAATTCGTACTTCAAAGTGATTCTGAACTCCCGTTCTAGAACACTTCTAACACGAACAATACAGAAATCCGTCTACAAATTAAAAACATGATAGCAGATTACATTTAGAGGCAAATTCAATTCATTACAAAGCAAGAAAAAGAAAGGCAACACCTATGATAGGAAGAACTCGATCAGAACAGCATCCTGGCCAATTCCTCCGGCTTGATTTTGTGTTTCCGGCCTTCTTCTCCCATTGTTAGATGATTTCAGAATGTTTCTTATCAAAAATGTATGTCTGGTTGTGAAGAAATGAAGAAAAACGCCCCTTAAAACCGTGTTCGGGAGGTTAGAAAACTGCTCAACCGCGACTGTGGCGCAAAAAGTGGCGCTCGGAAGAGGTTTTCGGCCAAGGAGCTACGGCGCATACGGAGATTTTCCGAATTTTTGGAAATGGCGCAAAAAATGGCGCAGAAGGGCACTTTTATGCGCCGCCAAGAAGGTGCGGTGCATTCTGACAATTTCCCAAATTTTGCCCTGTGGCGCATAAAATGGCGCTTCGGAGCAGTTTTAGGCGCCACCAAGCTATTGTGGCGCATCCTGAAGCTTTTTCAATCCGAAATTTTCCCAAGTGTTGAAGTGGCGCATAAAATGGCGCTGGAGAGCATTTTTATGCGCCGCCATGCCTATGTGGCGCATTCTGGAGCCTTCCAGTGTTGAAAATTCCGAATTTTGCATCCTTTCACCTCCGAACATCTTCTTTCTTCCTTTTAATGCCTGAAACATCATTGCAATGTATTAGATTTGCCAAAGTCTTATTAAAAAGCATAAAACAAGGTAAATTGGGCTCGAATAAGCTCAATTTAACCGGTCTTATTAATATTTACACATTACATGAAATGTACACTAAAAAGCAGTAAAATAAGGCCTCATGCATGCAATTTAGGTTCATTTTATCATAATTTAAGCTTATTTAAATGTGGTTTCACAGGGTGCATCAACATCCTCACACTTAAATATTGCTCGTCCCTTGAGCAATGAGATCAATTAACACATCAACTTGCCAATCAAGATAATAAAGATAAAGTCTTTATAGTTCTGCCAAATCATAGATTTCAACAACAAAATGAGGTAAGAGGGTTCAAAGTTTAATGTGCTAAAACTAGGCAAACTGATATGCATCAGCTACTAGAACCAGATATCCAAAGCACGTACAATACAGAAAACAGATTAATTATACCTAGCACTTAAAATGGGAAAGCGAGTAATGTAAATATGCTTTTCTTTTCCAGTCTTTAAATATGCTCAATCTATGGCTAGGTTTCACTATATTCTAGACACTTTGGCTGAGTTGTAGACGGTTGAATTCCAAAAGCTACTCGTGTCACCGAATATGTGCCAGTCATTCAGTCAAGAGTTTATAAATTTTTATTTGATCACCCTATTTTTCTTCTTCTTTTCTTCTTTTTTTTTTCTTTTTAATCTTGCATTCTTTAATTTTTCTTTTCTTTTTCTTTTTGCAAGATAACTTGTTTTTTTTTTTTACAGGGTTCTCACTCTGACTTTATTTTAATTAAGCATTTAAAAAGACTTAGAACGAGCATATTTATTTATAAATAATGATAACTCTCCACATTTCAAATAACTAGTCTAATTAATCAAATAGTTTTCTGCAAGGCAAATAGAATTGTCATCAATAGCCCAAACAACTTGCATAACAATTTGACAAAGTCTAGAACTTTAAACTAAGAAACCTAACACTCATTAAATTGTAAAATCGGATTAAAGCAGAACATTTAGACTTATTTGGATTTTCTCCAGATTGACAATGATGTGATAATCTCTAAATAATAGCACCAATGGGAAAACACAATTTAAATTCAAAATAACTAGTCATGCATGTACCATTTTATTTAAAGCATAGTAAATAATAAAATAAACTAAAAGTAAATCAACTCAAGCTCTTACCATATTCTCCATGCAAATTGATAACATATAACGTAAAAAGATCACACCTGGAATATGTAGATCCTTAGAAATTCTTTCACCGTATTGGATGTCCCCTTTTTGCTTGCTTCTCATGGCATATCCTGCTTCGTTGTATATTTATATGGTATTTGCTCATACAAAAGATACTTGTTAGAACACATGGCAATTTATAGATTCAAACAATTAAAATTCTATCCATTATTTATTTAATTCAGATTTTTACTTTTTTAATTTATAAATTTCAGATTTTTGATTTTTAATAATTATTTTCATCCATTAAATAAACAAGGACAGATTTAATTAAAATATTAAATTTCATAAATTTACCAAAAGCAAAATACCACAAATTCTAGCAACTATTACATAAAAGTGCTAATTAAATAAGCAAAATAGTACCAAAATAATTCTAACTATTACAAATTAAACCAAAAAGGGAGCAATCCGATCTAATCAAAAATCTAGATTTCTAAAGATCCATCCGAATCACCTACTTCATCTTCCTTAGGAACATCATCATTCCCTGTAGAGCTCGAACTAGTAGTAGGAGGAATATATCGATCACCTAGACTTTCAGACATGAAGAATTCAAGTCTACTAGAAAGTTGTGAAATTTGTGCTCGTGTACTATCCTCCTTCCTCTTCATCTCCTCTCTAAGCTGATGAATTTCATAGGTCATCCTATTGATTGCAATCTCTGCAGGCTCTACCTTAGTACCAGATGTACTAGGTCTATCAGGATGACAAGTGGGTGTCCCACAGGATGTAGTAGGGTAACCAAGCTCTGCACACTTTACTCCAGGCTTATTATAGAAATTCTTGAAAGAGATTGGAGGCTTTGGCTTCACATCATGAGCATAGGCCGTCATATTCACTCCAGCTCTTTCACAAAGTGTCCAGATCAGTGCAGGAAATCCCAGCACAATCCGTGCAGTGTCAGACGCCGTTTTATCCAGCTCATACGCTATCATATCTCCAATATCAATAGGCAACCCGTTCTTCACACAATACACAAAATAAAGCTTCTCTGCATTCGGTTGTGAAGTGTGCGAAGTAGGAAATACCTTATGCTTGTAGAGCAGGTAGATCTGATAAAGCGGTGCAGCCATTAGAGTGGCTACAACATTCTCCTTCTTCTCCCCTATATAGGCCACCTTCTTTTGAGTTTCAAACATCTCTTTCAAAATTCTTTTCTCCAATTCGGGTCCTCCTTCCTCTTCATGAATAGGGTCATGAAAGTGCTTCTTCTTTGTAGCTGGGCAAGAGACATCCACAGTACCATAAAGTTCATTGATTACTGCAGGGCCATATGGCACAGGCACTCCCCTAATCCATGAGGTATAGCGATCATACTGAGCATTGCACAAGAACTGTCTGGTAAGCTCCCAAGAATAAACTCCTTCCGGATGCGCAGCAAATTTCATCCATCCTCGACTCATGAGAGAATCATGAACCGAAAATCACTCCATGTCAGCTTCAGTGAACCCTTTATCTGGAATAATCCATCTTTCCACCATCTTCTGATAATAAGAATATGCAGTTTGATTGATGAAAATAGCCGGATTAAAAGTATCTCCTGTTAATTCTTCCAGAGGGGTAGTATCATTCTTTCTATTGTGACTCTTCCTCTTGGTTTTAGATTCACGAGGAATTTCTGGTGAGATTTCCTCCGGGGATTCGGCGACATCTTCTTCTTGCTGTGGATCATCCTCCGTCGGTTGAGCAGAATTGAAAGAAGTATCGTAACCATTATATGAATCGGGAACCACCAGATTGTTCACAAATATGTCTTCAGCACCCACAGCAGCCGGCTCCGGAATGGGTTCATTAATTTCTGGTGTCTGTGATGCCGTGATGGGGCAGGCTCTGTGGTTTACAATTTCTTTCCACCATTGTTTCTTGGGTTATTCTTTCTCTTTGATCTCATGGTGGCAGAATTTAGGAAGAAAGGATTGGGATTGGAAAGCTAATTAAACTGGAAGAAGAGAAAAATTGACAGATTTGAGAGTGAGAGTATGACCGATCGGTCATGTCCCTTTTAAAGGTGGTGAAATCTTGATTTTGTTGAGATATGGCGGGATTGATTTAATCTAGATCCAAATATACACTAAACATATGATTTGGAGTTAGTATAATGCTGTTTAGGATCCCGAAAATCGATTAGATATGATTTGAATATTTTGGATTCGCGAATTTTTGAAAAATTTGCGTCGATGGCGCAAAAAGTGGCGCTCCGAGGCAGATTTAGACGCCACCAAGCACACATGGCGCATTTTGAAAATAATATAAATTTAAAAATAATCCATGGCGCAAAAATTGGCGCAGGAAGGGAGTTTTATGCGCCACAAAGAAGAAGTGGCGCATCCTGAAGCAAACTTGGAAAAATTTTAATTCTGCGGCGCAAAAAGTGGCGCAGAAAGGCAGATTTAGGCGCCACCAAGCATGAGTGGCGCATTTTGGAAAAACTTAGAAAAATTTCTAAGTTTTCTGGCGCATAAAGTGGCGCTTCAGGGCATTTTTAGGCGCCACCAAGCCTATATGGCGCATTCTGTGCCAATTCGAGCAGAATGTGTTTTTCCTAAGTTCTTCCCCATAATGTCCAAAATCTCCAAATCACTCAACAATACCAATTTCACTCCATCTACACCTCAATCTAGTTGCTTTTATTGAATTTAAAAGCAACTAAAAACCTGTCCAACTTTTGGGACGGGAGCTGGCATGTCGACGGGAGCTGTATCCACAACGACGGCGAGGCAGGGCGGAAGAACACAAGAACAGTATGGGGGGGGGGGGGGGGGCAGCGGCTTTCCAGATCAGGATAAGGCTAATGTTGATGGGGGCTTAGGGGAAAAAAGTGAAGGAGTGTTTCGGGTTTCGGAAAAAGGGGACTTCAAGGAGCGACGAAACCTAGTCGGGGTGTACATCGGAAACATTCCGATTGGGGCAGCTTGCAGGGAGGTGTTTGCAGAGATCGATCGGATTGCAAAAGTATGCGATTGGTTCTTTCCAGTAAGGAGATGGCCGAATAATGGCTATAAGTTTGGCTTTTTCAGATTTAAAGGGAGAGATGAAGCTGAAAAGGTAATAAAGCAACTGAATGGTCGGACGTTGAAAGGAAAAACGCTGCGAGTAAACTGGGCAGCTCCAAGAAACAAGAAGGATGGTCTGGCGACACAAGAAAAAGGTGTTGGGAGATCTGCTTGGAATCCTGCTAAGGGGTCGAATGTAAAAGGCGGCAGTAGACTGGAAACATACCATGCATGGAGGGATGAACGTTCGTATGTGGAAGTAACTAAGGGTTACACGGAGAGGAATCTGGGGGGCGGACGTAACGGACTAGTAGGAGTGAAGAGACTATCAGAGGTGGACGAAATTCGAGACAGGTTCGATCGTGCAGCGGTTCTGGAGCTTAAAGCAATGGGGGGCTTGGTTGAATTTCAAGAATGGCTCGACAAGGATTTCAACGAGTATGAAGAGGTGATATATAGTGGGGGGCTTACGATGTTGGTTGTGTTCAAGCAGGTGGAAGAAAGGGACAGATACCTGGCTGATGGTGGAGACAATAGCCTTATCCAGTGGAAGCGGAAGTGGGATAAGGGGTTTAGGGTTAGAAAGCATATGGTGTGGGTGTATGTTTATGGTCTTCCGATCTCGGCTTGGAGCATGGAGAACTTTCAGAGCGTGGTAAAAGGGTGGGGTACAGTGGTCAATGCCGGGAGGGAAACTATGGAAATGAGGAAATTAGATAAGGCAAAACTACTAGTGGCCCTGCATGAAAATGAGTCGATCCCAGATATGCTAAGAATACAGGTTGGCTCGCAGATTTCGAAGATCCGGGTGGCCGCCAGTTATGGAGAACCAGTTGTGGAGGCGGAAGAAGTCAGTGAAGGGAGGAGCTCCGATGGGCTACTTAGGCAAGGCGGTGAGGAAGACATCGAAGTCCAGTTGGTCCGGAATGATCGGGGTAGGTCCAGGAGCCCGGAGGGTGGGGAAGCGGAAGGATCTCATAGGGGTGTGCGCGACTTGTTGGGAGGTACAATGGAGGCGGACAAAGCTGCTAATAATAATTATACTGACGATAGTGGTACCTCCCAAGAAAGTGGGAAGAGTGCAGCAGGGAAGAGTAATAACTCGAGGGAGGCGGTGAACGACCAGGGGAGAAGGCTGAATGGGTCTGGGCCATTGAGTAATGATGTAGGGGAAAGTGGGCCTCTAATTGTGGGGCATGACTACAGTGAGAAAGGAAATGGCAGGACCTTTGGAGAGAAGAAAACTGGTTCAGTGAGTAATGGGCCGATTGCAAGCCCAGCAAGAAAGATGGGACGGACAAAGGAGGAGGGGAAAATGGTTTATGCCCCAAGCCCAATAGTAGCCCAAGTATGCTTGTCTGATGTAGTGGAGCCTAATTCAAGAGCGCTCGAAAAGGAAGCAAATCTAGGGATCGTTCGTGTCGAGGAGTCGATAGACCTCAATACTCAAACGGCAGTAGAGCAAGAAGGGGATTACGGCGGTGAGGGAGAGCATAGTGTTGGGATGGCGGACGGGAGTACCGGGACTCAATTGGAGAAAGTTGCAGGTTGTGAGGGGTGCACACAGGGGGCTGAGTCCTCTTTAAGAGAAGTAAGTGCTATGGACTTTCCAGAGATGCACAGAGTTGAGGAAGCCATGGCAATGGTAGCTGCAGGAAGAAAGGGACCGAGGCGGAAGGGTAGAAGCATCGAAAAAAGGGTGGCGGGGAAGGCGCGAGTTGGACGTGGTGGAAAAAGCTTTGCTCCAAGCACAAAGGAGGGGGAATTTGCCAAATTACAATTGATTACAATGCGGACCAAAGAAGGTAACAAACTAGTGGATTTTGAGGAGGTGGAAGACATTCTTGAACTTGCAAGTTCTTTGGGATTGGGGTGTTCTAAATCAAGAGAACTGGCAATAATTCGGGTACTGGCAGAGTTGGAAAGCAGTGGTAAGTAAGTAGGTGGTAAGTGTGAGAGTGGGGATACTGTTGAGAATTGATCAATTATGATTATTGTTACTTGTAATTTAAGAGGATTAAATGGTGGGGTGCGAAGGAGAGCGGTGATGCGATTGTGTAAAAAGGTGAAGCCATATATTCTTTGTGCGCAAGAGACCAAGATGACCGTAATCCATGAGAGGATGGCAAATAGGCTCTGGGGTTCGAAAGGGGGTAAATTTTGCTATGAGGCGGCTGTAGGGAATTCAGGCGAATTGTGGGTAATGTGGTATGGTGATAAGTGTACCTTTAGCGTAAAAGAGAAAGGATTCTTTTTATCTGGGTAAGAGGTACTATTAGGGGGATTGAGGGGGTAGTGAACATAGTTTCCGTACATGCTCCTAATGACTGCAGACATAGAAGGGAGTTTTGGGAAGACCTTATCCATATGTGTGATACAGCAAATGGTGAGAAGTGGTGCATAACCGGGGATTTCAATGCAGTGGTCTCGGACGGGGAAAGGGTAGGAGAGAGTGTGGATCCGGGGTCAGCAAGGGACTTCAGACGTTTTATAGATCGGCTTCGTTTAGTAGACCTCCCAATGGAAAGTGGCCATTTCACATGGATTGGGAGGGGAGGGAGAGCAAGTAGTCGACTCGACAGATTTCTCCTATCGACCGAGTGGCTATGCATGAACGGAGGTGTCATTCAAAGAAGAGGAGACTCAGTCCTTTCGGATCACTACCCGGTGTATTTGGAAGCAGGGGTAAGGTCGTGGGGCCCCAAACCGTTTCGGTTCTATAACTATTGGCTAGAGACAAGGGGTTTTTCAGAGTTAGTGCAAGATGTGTGGGGGGCTGATGGAGGCAGTGGTGAGAGGCAAAGGGGAGGGGATTTTATGGGAAAACTTAAGGAGCTGAAAAGGAAGATTCGAGGCTGGGATGGCTACGGGGCTAATGACTTGGAACTTAGGATTAAGAAATTATCGACTGAGATTGGGGAATTGGAAGAGGGATTCCAGACTCAAGGCTACGAGGATGAGGAAGGAGAGAGTTGGCGGATGAAAAAAGGGGAATTGAAACAGTTACTTTTAGCCGAGGAAAGGAGGTGGCACCAAAAGTCAAGGGTTAAATGGCTGCAAGAAGGAGACCAAAACACCCGTTTCTTCCATGCTACAACACGTTACATAGAAGGAGGGGGTATATTGGTTCAATCCGTTGGAATGACCAGGTTATAGACGACCCGATTGGAGTTAAAGAAGCAGCGCTCCATCATTTCAAGGAATTATTCACGAAGAAAGGGGATGAGCTGTTTGACCTAAGCAATCTGATGATGTCTTCGATTGGTGAACAGGACCGTTCATGGCTGGAGCGGGAGATTACTGAAGAGGAAGTGAGGGAGGCGATATGGAGTTGCGATGGAAATCGGGCTCCCGGCCCGGATGGGTTCAACTTAAAATTCTACCAAAAGCATTGGGCGATGCTGAAAAAGGATTTACTAGTAGCTATTGGTAAATTCCAGGAGGAGTATACTATACCAGATGAAGCAAGTGGTGCATTTATATCATTGATTCCGAAAGTTGAAAATCCGAAGGACTTTTGTGACTATCGGCCCATATCCCTTGTCGGGAGCTTATACAAAATCATTTCTAAGGTGTTATCGAGGAGGCTACAGGGGGTTCTAGGTGATGTCGTTGGAGAACCCCAAATGGCATTTGTGCGTGGGAGACAAATTCTGGATGGAGTCCTAATTGCGTCAGAGATTATACAGGCTACGAGCTCGATGGGGCGTAGAGGGTTCGTGATCAAACTAGACTTCGCTAAAGCGTACGATAATGTTTCGTGGGCAGCGTTATTTGGTGTTCTTGAAAAAATGGCGTTTGGAGATAAATGGTTGAAGTGGATAAAGGCCTGCGTCTGTTCGGCCTCAGCAGCAGTCCTTGTGAACGGATCCCCTACGAAATTCTTCAAGTTACAAAAAGGATTGAGACAAGGGGACCCCTTGTCGCCCTACCTATTCGTCCTTGTAGCAGAAATTTTCAACTCACTGGTGGTTAAGGCGGCTGAACTTGGAATCATTAAGGGATTGGTGCCTGGAAGAGAAGGGACTGCTATGACACACCTACAATACGCCCATGACATAATTATCTTTTGTGAAGGGCAAATACAGCAGGTTATCACGATTAAGAGGCTGCTACATTGTCTAACACTTGCTACAGGCCTGAAGATAAATTTTCATAAAAGCAATGTTTTTGGTATTAACATACCTCAACACGAAGTAGAGATAGCTGCTGGGCTGTTAGGGTGTGGCGTCGGTCATTGGCCGATGAAATATCTTGGTATTCCGGTAGGCGGCAGGTTGAATGGAGTCTCACTGTGGAATCCAATACTGGAAAGAGTGGAGCAAAGGTTGGCCGGATGGAAAGGAAAGCTGTTGACACAAGAGGGGAGGACGTGCCTGATAAGATCTATACTTAGTAGCCTTCCAGTATATTATTTATCTATCTTCAAGATTCCGAGGAGTGTTGCAGACAAACTGGCGAAAATTAAAAGAAGTTTCTTTTGGAATGACATTGACGGAACAAGAATATTACACACCTTGAGTTGGGATAAGATATGCTGCCATAAAGACGAAGGGGGGTTAAGTTTATGGGATGTGCGAAGGGTTAATGATGCTTTACTACTCAAGTGGAGATGGAGATTTGGACAAGAAAAAGCATTGTGGAAAAACATAATAGACATGAAATACTATGATGGTCAGACACCTATTGTGCCGGAAGCTAGGCAATGTAGATCACTATGGGGGAATATAAGCAAATCTTGGGATGCTGCGAACACCACTGCTGATAGGTGCAGATTCAAAATCATGCTGGGGAATGGGGCTTCAACTCGGTTCTGGAGTGATAGGTGGGTCGAAGGAGATAGATTGTTAAAGGACATCTTCCCAAGATTGTATACGCTAGCAACTAATAAAGAAGGGACAGTGGCTGACTACGGAAGTTGGTCCGGTATGGACTGGGAATGGAAAGTCGACTTGAGAAGGCCACTCTTTGACTGGGAAAAGGAAATTTGGGATGAGTTTGTACTGCTGTTGGGAAGGACAAGGCTGTGTCGATTCTTGGAGGATAGGGTAGTATGCAGTCAAGAAGGAAGCGGAAGGTACACTACGAGATCCTGTTTTAGACCGTGGACTGGGGGCATGGATGAGGATGAAGTGCGATTGTGGAGTCTGCTATGGAAGGTTAAAGTTCCTACGAAGGTGAAAATGCTTGCCTGGAAACTCTTAAACTATGCGGTGCCTGTAAAAGTGGAGCTATTGAAAAGAGGGTGTACTCAAGTTTCTAATGAAATCTGTATCTGCTGTGGAAAGAAACCGGAATCAATTGATCACCTTTTCTGTTACTGTGAACTTGCCAATAACCTATGGTATATATGTGTGGATTGGTTTGGAGTATCGTGGGTGAAGCCTGGATCGATAAAAAAAAATGATGTTGTGGTGGTTCTGTGGTGATATGCCGAGAGGAAGAAGGGGGATATGGTTTACTGCTGGATTGGCAATTGTATGGATTATTTGGAAACAAAGAAATGAAGCTATATTCAAAGGGAAACAAGTGAGGCTGCTGGAAGTAGTGGAAGAATTGAAGTGGACTATCCAACATTGGTGGTGTGCTTTATCAGGAGTAACAGGTTATGCAGCAATTGGTGAGGGAGGCAATTTCCTTGATTATTTTGCACAGGCTCGGGGAGGGGGGGAGATTACAAAGGAGAGAAGAGGTCTCACCTGGGTTCGGCCTTCACAAGGATGGTGGAAGATAAATACAGACGGGTCTTCACTTGGCAACCCGGGACCGGCTGGGGTTGGAGGAGTTATTCGAGACGAAGGTGGGAGCGTTCTGTTCATACTATCGGACAACATTGGAATATCCGACTCCACTGAGGCGGAAATTACAGCGGTAAGCCGGGTATGTCAAGCCCTTATTCGTGACCATGGATTTCCCCTCCCTAAATTGATATTCGAATGTGATTCCATTAATGTTGTGAAATGGTTGGGTGACCCGGGGACTGTTCCTTGGAGGCTAAGAGAGCAAGTCGGACCGATTGTAGTTGTCTTACGATGTGCCGGTGAAGTTAGATTTCAACACATTTTTCGGGAACGCAACTCTTTAGCCGATTACTGGGCTAGGATTGGGGCTAACGGACAAAGGAAAATTGAGACTTGGCTTTGAGATAGGTGATACAGAAACAGAAGCAAGATAAGGTAAAGTTATGAGGTGCGGAAGGGAATACTGTGAATGAAACAACCACTGGAATCTACTGATGCTGGGGCAAGATGCTGCTATTTCATGTTGAGATAGAGATGGAAGAGGCCAAATTCGAGTAGGATGGATATTGCTGCTTCAGGTTGTGATGTTCCTCGGTGCATGCTCGCTGCTGGTTACTTCATGACTTTCCTGGCTGGACTAAAGACTGTAAATATTGAATTGATCAAGCCAACAGTGATGTGAGCCCAAATACTTATCTACTGTGCGCAAAGGTGATGTTCCTTCTGATACCCTAGAACTTGCTTTTATTTTCATGATGAACATGCTAATATTCATTTCATGGTATTGATTATGATAAGGGCAATTGGACAAATCCCTCTACATCATATCCATTTCCTATTTCCACCTAGCAAGCTTTACCTGATCCTTTAGTTTCAAAGAAGGTTCCCTGCCTAATGCCTTTTCTACGCTTAGCCATACAATCCCTCTACACCTTTAGGGGTCTCTGGAACCATCTGTGAAGTCCATATGTTACTACTTGGTTGGTGAGAGTATAAAGGCTGGGTATGGTTTGGAAAAGTGTCTTGATAATGTAAGTAAATGACTTGCTAACTAGTCAGGGTGGTCAGACGGGCTCTTTTGGAAGATCACTGCTATCATGAGGTCTATTTTGGGGTTGTGGTTTTTGGTAATCCTTTGAAGAAAAAAAAAAAGTAGAAAGTGAAAGAAGAGAAGAAAATGAAGATGAAAAAAAAAAAGAAGAAAAAAAAAAAGAAAATTCTCTCTCAAATAACAACAAGAGAGAGCAAGTGAGTTTCTGAGAAATAGATGGGGATCGTTTGAAAGGGGCGGCCATTGATGAATATTCAATTCGGTAGACAGTACAATGAGTTAAGAAAGGAATCTTCGGCCATACTTGCGAAGAAGTCTCTTATGAATAATGATACGGTCGATACTTTGGTCTTATACTCGGTTATACCAATCATTAATCGTATGTGTGAACTTTTACGGATGGTTCCTAAGTTTCCCATTTGATTTTCAGTTTCCCTACCCCTTGTTTGTGCCCATGCCCACATGTAGTCCCTTTGAATCGATATTGTGTTATTGAATATTATTGTATGGAAATGTGATCGTGAAGCAAGTCTTTGGGGTCGTCATTTTGGCTTCATTCACTTGTGCATCTCATGGACCTTACACTCTGAGGGCGGCTGTGCATAAATCAAATTGGTAATGTTGGCGCCGGCTTAATGCTTAAGGATCCGGAGTAAGTCACCACATGATGCTGCTGCTATTGCTTTTGAATGAGAGAATTTCCTGTGGCATGTAGATCCGTGTCTGTTTGTCCAAAGCATAGGAGCATGAGTGCAGCCGAGAAGTTCTCAATCTTGGGCTACCGGAATAGACTATATTTAATTGTTGTGTATACTAGTCCTAGTTGGAAAAGCTGTGTTGTTCGAAGCTCTTGACTGTTTGTTGTAATTGGCATGTAGCAAAACTTGTAGCTTGGGTGTTTGTTTTTCTGACCAGGTTTGGTATCCTTATATGGAATAAACGTATTTCTCCTCAAAAAAAAAAAAAGCAACTAAAAACCTTATAATCTAGATCAACACTATCTAATACTCCATAAAATCAAAAAGGGCATAAATAATAGAAATAATATGTCTAAGATAGCAAAATGATAAAAGAAAATAGAGTTAGGACAATTACAACCCAGGTGAAAATAACTAAAATGTAGCAAAATAACAATAGAGTCAAATACATAGGCCTATCAATACATGTCATCTCTAACGATCACAAGCCTATCTATCGCTCATCTCTCTCACTCAGTCGGAGTCCTCAGAATCATCATCATCATTGTCCCCCACTTCTTCAGATCCATCCCCAGCATCAGCATCCTCAGCATCATCACCTCCCTCATCGCTACCATCTCCAGAACCGGCATAGTCCTCATCATCATCGTCCTCAGAAGGTGTCTGAGGAGCGACATAACGCTGCCCTAGGCTCTGGGACATAAAATACTCCAGTCTGGCTGCATGGTAAGCCTGGGCTCTAGCATTCTTGGCAATCTGATCGCTCAAAAAGTTTTGCCTCTGAGCTACCAACCTCATCCGCTCATCCATAGTGTTCATCCATTTTTGCTGGTTGGTCATCATAGTCTGCTGATCAATCCTCAATGCCCTAGCCCAATCTGGCTCTCCCGGATACTGCTGATGTGACTGCTGCGACTGCTGTGGCTGAGCTCTGACACGTCCCCTACCTCTGCCTCTACCACCTCGTGTACCCCGAGTGGACTGCGAAGGAGCCTCAGAATGCTCCTGGCTAGCATGTGAAGGTGCAGGTGGTGGTGACTGCCTGGGTAACTCTCTCGGAAGTATCATAGCCTTGCACCTTATGCCAGGCAGCTTGAAATTCCTCATCCCCTCATCCTCCAGTCTCTGTCAAACTGCCCCATATCCACTCCTGCCTGTGCACACAGCTGCCATATCAAGCTGGGAAACATAAGAGCTGATCTCTTAGACACCCCCGGTGTCTGTCTCAACTCAAGTGATATGAGCTCTCCCATGTTAACCGGGCTCCCCACTTTGATGCAGTATGGGACATACATATCCAAGGCAGTAGGTCCAGAGGTGTGAGTCGAAGGACTCAATCTAGATCTGTAGAACATGAGCAGCTGATACATGGGTGCATCCATATCAGGCCCATGTAGCCTACTCATGTCATCATCATCATATGTGAGGACATCCTCCTGACCCTCAAACATCGACATCAATACAAGCTTCTTGAACTCCTCCCTATCATCAGCTCTCATAACTGGCTCCCAAAAGTCTCTGCCGTAAGGCACATCCACTACTCCAAAAAATTGGTTGATGTGCTGAGGAGTGATGGGTACTCTAACCCCGAAAATCCAAGAATCCTCCTCCTCAGCGTTAGCTAGAAACAGCCTAGTCAACTCCCACGAATATGATCCGGCTGGATGTCTGACGAATCTCTCCCAACCTCTGGATCTGATAGCATCACGGAGTAGAGGGTGCTGCAAATCTCTGTCTGAAAATCCCCTATCAGCAATAATCCTCTTCTTGTGAAACCTCTTGTATAGCTCGTAGGCTCTGGCACTCCTAAACACAGTGGCATCAAATATGCCCGGGCTGACATAAAACAAATCGGGTACATAAGCTCTCGGATCTTGCTTTTTCGGTCCTCCCCTATCCTGTTGCTCCTCCTGCTCCTCCTGATCAACCTCCTCCTCATCTTCCTCTCCTCCTACAACCTCAGGGACAGGCTCCTGTATGACTAGTGCTGCAGATCTCCCCCTCCTAGGTCGAAAGGAAGTGGAACTCGTGACAGGTGCCTTCCCCCGAGAGGCTCTAGAGGGGGCCTGTGAATGATCGGACGTCTCAGGCTGAAGGGTCTGGTCAGGCTGGTTAGGCTGGTCAGGCTGATTGACCTCCTGATGGTCATCAGCTGGTACTGTGGTATGTCTAGAAGATGCACCACTCCTGGACTTGTTCCTCCTAAAATAGGAGAGAAGTCCCTTGGACTTGGAGGCACCACCTGATCCCTGTGGATGATCCATCTGTACCAAATTTTTAGTGCGGAGTCTGCGATTTTCAAAAATATGCTCATCAGGAATAGGAGTAGGAATGCTATCCGGCGACTGTGGATCATAAATCCCCATTCTCCCCTCGGGCATGGGTATATACCTATAACCCGATTTCTTAGGGAGGTTTGGAGGATTATACATTATTTCAGTACCTGGTTGTACAAAAACTCTGGGTTAGTATCATATATATGCATTGCCTCCCATCCTCACACTTAAGTTTAAACCAAAGGTTTAACTTAAGTGTTAAGTACAAAGCAAACATATACATCAACCTAGAATGTGGGATTTAAATAACTCAATGACCAAGATGTTGCAGTTTAAAAATTATGAATCCTAAACTTTGTTTAAACATAACACCCATTTTCTTTTAAAGTTTAAAATTCATGTTCAACATGTCTTTTTAATAAAAACTCCCTATGTTATTAATTTTCCAGATTTAAAAACTAAAACAACCTAAACTATCAAACTAATGCATTACAAATGGATTTAAATTATATTAAAGGGAGTTTTTATCAAAACATGGTTCAATTAAGTCACATTATGAAGAACATGGAATTTTTGACAAGAAAACAACTTTATATTTTTAATTTAACTAAAATGACATATTCTCGTAATGTTTCATCCATTCAATTAACCCAAAAATGCCATTTTAATCACTTTAAAATAATTTTCAGATTTAAAAATTCTCAAAAATTCCAATTTTTTATGTTAATCCAAAAATTTCACATTATGCATTCAAACCATGTTCAACAATACTTGTTCATGCTAAAACTAGAATTGACAATCAAAATCAAATTTTATCCCACATTCTACAAAAACCCAAAATTCAAGTAACAACACCAATACCAAAATTAATGCATCCCAAGCACTAGAATATCATAATAATTGAATTAGGATAGTCATTCTTACCTAAATTGAAGGATTGGAACACTTTGAAGAGGAACCCCCAAATTTGAAGAACTAGGGTTGAAGAACCCTAATTTGATTCAAACAAAACAAAATTTGGGTTTTGGAATGAGAATTTGAACAATGTAGATAAGAATTGATAGAAGGAAACAAGAATTGGAAAAATTTTACCAAAGTGGCGCGGATTGTGTCGCTTGGGAAGAAGAAAATGGCACTCGGTTGAAGGCTATGGGAAAGAAGAAGAATTCGGTCGATTTTGCAAGAATGAGGAGAAAAGGAGATTTTTGGGATTTAATTCCCGATTGAACCGGGTCAGGTGCCCCAGACCCGCTAATCGGCGCCAAAAATGGCGCATAAGGCACCTTTTATGCGCCGCACAGGCTGTGCGGCGCATCCTGTGATAGAAAAATTTCCCAAGTCTGGGGGTGGCGCCAGAAATGGCGCTGGAACATGATTTTATGCGCCAAGAAGAAGAAGTGGCGCCTAGACTGAATGAGAAAATTCCTAAGTCCGAAAATGGCACATCCATTGGCGCTCCAGAGCAGTTTTATGCGCCACAAAGAAGAAGTGGCGCAAAAACTGACTTAAAATTTTTCCAGGATTAAAAATGGCGCATATTATGGCGCCTGAGCATGGTTTTAGGCGCCACCAAGAAGGTGTGGTGAAACTTTTGACAAGTTTCGTTAACCCGAGCTTTTTCTAAAATTATACCAGGTTAGATTTATTAAATGAGAAGAGTTATGATTCACGTGAAAGGGTTTAGGGATATATCAAGATTATTATTCTTTTTATTACTCAAGTATGGTGCTTTGGTTTCAAATGGCGCTGTGGTCCTCTCTGTCATGAAATGCTGACAAATCTCATGGCATAGCCGGGATATGTTGATCTTCAGCCTGTCACACTGAGGATCCCCGGCAAATATGCCATGATACTTCTCGTCAATTCTTGCCATAAGATTTCCTACCATGAAACTTTTGACTAATTCCCACTACATGAGTATTTTCTGAAAATTCGTGATCCTGGTTTAGTTTCTGTTTAATGAAACCAATTTATGATGGCGGTGTTGTGATTAGGGATATATTCATACGTAGTCATGTTTTTATTGCTCGCAGTTAAGAAACTGTGCTCCCGAAAGCGCACGGTGTCAAAAATTGCAGTAATTTATAGTAAGACCGGATCGTTCACTGGAGGATGTGCGATAGAAGCAGGTCCCACGTCATTTACTAAGATTTTCCACTCGGTTACTCGAATCAAGTGTGTGAAATGACTAACAACTACTTGACAGAATTTAAATCAGATTAAGAAAGCAATTAAAAATAAAGCAGATAGAAGTATTCTAGAAAGCGAATTAAATTTGATCTAAGTAAGCAATAAAAGTAATCTAAGAAGGCGGTTAAGATTATTCTAAGAAAGCAGATTTAAAGTATGACAGAAGGGACAGGAAGAAAAGAATAAAGGTTGGACAAGATTCAGATGAAACACAGTTAAACTTCCATTTTAATTACACAGGTCTTTGTTTGGGATAATTCGTTCAGTTAGCTAATTCTCATGCTCTCTATACCATGTTCCCTTTAACAGACAGGTACTTACAGTAAGAGTTTACATGTTCTTAAGAAAATAAATTCTAAGATACCACAGACGCATAACCACCCTTGCAATGCATTGCTAAGGTATGTTAATTATCTGTGGTGGACAAGCAACACCTGTCAAATCATTTATTGAAGTGTCAAGTACCGTTATCATTCCCCCATGTCACGCCCAAAGATTCTAATTGAGCCCTGAACTATCCCTTAACTCTCAGTCCTAGTAGCAGTTACACAACTCTCAATACAACCGAGTGACCTCTAAAGAAAGCAATTAAAAGAAAGCGGTAAAGAAAGCATTTAAAATCCTATCACTCGGAGGTTTCTGAAAGTTTGACCCTGGTAGTAAAAGGAAGCCCCCAGTCAGGATAACCGGGTGTGGATCAAGAATTCCCTATTCTCGGTGAACCGCTCGTAGTGTTCACTTCCCGTCGGGTGGTTATGAGATACAAACTAATGAAACGAACTAATAAATTAGTTTGTTCCGGATGCACTCACTCAGGACTCAAAAATAGGCTTTGGCAGAAGAAGATAGCAGTTGAAAGAATACTCAACCCTACCTTAGAAAATAACCAAGGCCCGAATGTTGTTCCTCTAGTATTATCTGTCACACCTCATCGGAATCCAAGTGGAATCTGACCCAGTGTAATATTTAATATAAGATTTCCAACAAACAGCAATTTTGGAAAATAATAAATCTGAAAATCATTCCCTATCAGGTACTAGACTCTCAATAAGAACACAGACCCTTTCAGTCTAGGTGAGACCTAATCGCTGACTCTGCTTCTAATTTCCCAAAATCAACCCCCAGTCGGATATGAATTAGTCATAACTGTCGAATTTATCCCTTACTCAGATCCGGATTTCATAAAGGAATTTTTGTTGGAAACTTATTATGAAACATCTGATTTAAATCAAGATTTCTATGTCCAAGGGAAGGATCCCAAAATAATATTGACCACAATATCTACATAATAATATCATGCATAAATTTATAGAGAAGTGTAAAATTAAATAACCCAAAATATAAGGCGGGTTTAGACAGAAGTTGATACACAGAGATGAAATAGCCGGAGATGAGAAGAATTTTGGCTAAAGAGAGTGCCAGAAACAACTGGGGTGATCTGGACTGCAAACATCTGCTATCCAGTTCCCAATTATTCCAGATGGAAAGATCTTAGATAGCAGAATAATCTTAACAACAGTGATCGCTATCATCAAGACCCCTACTATCTGTGAAACGAGAGAAAAACCCACATGTTTTCTTGCTGTGATACTATTCAAGCAATGTTGATCGACATCATTTGATACTATTACAGCTCAAAATTCAGGTTTGAAATTAAGATAAAGAAAAAGAAACTGTATCCGGATAGGAGTCAGCTGAGCAGCTATTATAATCCCGGATGGACGAACCGCCAAGGCTTCCACCGGCCACTATCCAGACCATGCAAAATAACATTTAATAATTAATATACAGACCACGAGCTAGTTATCCGTGTGGGAATACCCGCCAACATTAATCTGATATATTCCTTATTAGCTGTTTCACACATTACGGGAAAAGACAAAATAAATAAAAGAAAAATATTTTTGGGTCATCTTGCATGAGAGACATTGGTTTCTCATGCAAGGTATGGAAATGAATCCATAATTACTCTTTATGGTCTAAATAATCTCTCATTCCATAATTAATTAATTAATTACAGTCCGGATTATATACTTAGATCATTAGAGTTTAATTTTTTTTTGTAGAAGAATCTTTTAATAGGGAATTGAACAAAGTTCTTTATATCAAATTAATCATGGGTTGAGATCATTGGATTTCAACCTCAAAATATCAATACAAAGGTTCAATTAATTAATGGGGTGAGATGAAGAATGAAAACTTGGCAAAAGGTGCCACCTTGTCGCGATACAGGGTTCGTGTCGCGGAGCATGGCTCCGCGACAAAGATTTCACGACAAAGGGGTGGGAAATAAGAGGAATGGAATTTTGAAAGTTTAGGGTTTGTTTTGTCGCTAAGTAAAGAAAATTTTGTCGCGGAACGTGGTCCCGCGACAAGGGCATAGCGACAAAAAGGTTGAAAATTGGACAAGGCATAATTCTTGTCGCGGAACAAGAGATTTTGGCGCGGAACGTGGTTCCGCGACAAGGTTGCTCCGCGACAAAGGTGTGTCAAGTACACATGTCAGAAAAGTAAAGTGGAACAGTGGCATGCATTGTGTGTGATCTCACCCATTTCAGATTCAAAAGCTAAACTAAGCTCAAAATAACAAAACAGAATTTGAATCTAGCTAGAACATGCTTGAACTAAATAGAAATACAGCAAACTTAAAACTTAAGAAACCCTAATCTAAGCTTGATCATCCATAAGCATGCAACATTATCCAAAGAAAAAGTTACCAGGCAGTAACATTAAAGTGCAAAATAAGGATCAAATGACCCAAGGAAGATGAAAACAGTAAGATCCATGGGGTGTGAGACCCATTTCATGATTTTGGGACACAAATGGAGAATGTTTTCCCATATTATTAAAAGGTGTTGTTCATACCCATGGTTTGAGTACCACAAACCCTTAAACAAAAGCTTAGAACAAAAACAAGGTATAAAACTGGCTATCTAATCAACGTGCAGTAAACTATTTCTAACTAGTGCATGAAGTAAATAATACAAGAAAAATCTAACTAAACTACCCTAAACTAAACTAAACTACTGAACTCCCCAACTTGTCTTCAAGAAGGTGTAGTTTTTCTAAGATTCTTCCAACCTTTAGCTCAAAGGAAACACCTCATATTTATAGAGGGGAAACCCTAAGCTCATGGGCCTTGATTCGAGCCCATTGTGTCTCAAGACATCATACACATCACAGCCTTGTCTCGGAGCACCAAGTTTGGTCGCGGAACACACTGCATGTGGCAAAGCTTCTCGACTGGGTCTTGTGTCTCTAAAAATGTATCTTGGTCGCGGAATGGACCTTTGTCGCGGAACAGGGCATCGCGACAAAGGTATCGCGCCAAGGGGCTTTGACTGGTCTTCTCCTTTATCTGAGCTTGCTTGGTCGCGGAGTGTTCCTCTGTCGCGGAACCATGAATCGCGACAAAGGGCTTCCGCGCCCAAGGTCTTCTTGGCCTGCTGGATTGGGCCAGATGGGCCGGAAATATTCTTTTTGTGGGCCTTTCTCTCTTTTTCCCATCTTTTTCATTCCTTTTTCTTTTTCTCATGTTTTTGGATTTTTCTACATAAATATGTAATAAAATTACATATTTGTGCCTTTTTCACACCAGCTTATTATTTTTACAATTATGCATAAATTAGTCCAATTCGACTGCTTTCTTACTTAATGTAAAACCGGAATGCGATCAAATGCCCGTTTAAGACACGGAAATGGATTGAAAATAATGGTCATTTCTGGCCATTATCAACATCCTCACATTTAATACTGATCGTCCCCGAGCAGTCAGAGTCAATGTTCATAAGAACACGGACTCTACATATTCAATTCATTTTCGTGGCTTCATAAATCACATACTTTTAGATTGGGATAAGACAATCAAAAACTACAAGTGTTAAATTCCCTTGATTGCAGTGTTTAATGAAATGATACTTGCTCACTATATCGGGCCTACAAATCAAACATTGTTATCAATCCTTCATGAACATCATGTTTGAAGGATGCAAAGATTAAAAATTAGAATTAAGGTATGACATGAACATTCTTAATGAAACAAAGCCTCACTTATAAGAGAATCGGAAAATTCACTCTCTCAATTGGGGTTTAATCATGAACGCTCAAAATCACATTTAATTAAATTATCCCATAAGCTTGCAATCAGACCAACTCGCCACCGGCTCATTTCTTCAAATCAAGATCACGAGGTCTTATTCGAGGGTTATAACGGGGCATACGGATGTAACATTAGGTAGGAAAGGGAAATTATTGGGCTAGAAGTGGCAGAGATTTATTCTATCATAACTTGGCGTTTTTATTTAAACTTTATGATCATCATTATTTCTCTTTCTTTTTGATTTTCTTTTTCCATTGCATGACATTAGACTTTTGTCTAATTGCTTGTCGTTTGCAATTTATTTGTGTTGAATGACATTAGACTGTTGCAATTTATCATAACTTGGCGTTTTTATTTAAACTTTATGGCTCATTTTTTTTTTTTTGAGAATCGGTTTATAGAATACCGATTTATAGTTTTCATTGATGATCAAAAATTGTAATGCCTTGATAGAATTCATCCTTACACACTTGGGCTTGAATTTCTTGGTCTTTTTATAAGGCTAAGAATAATATAGAGGGCTTCAAAGAAAAATTAGGCTTATAGGCTCAAATTGGTTAATCCTAAAGGGAAAATATTTTTGGGTTTGGATTTCAAACGAAGGCCAAAAATTTGGGTTTTCTAGGTGCCTTGATCACATGCTCGATTTCGGGAATATGGCGTGGTCTTGAATCGGTCTCAATCGCAAGTTCTAGTTTCCTTTAATCAAAATGATTTACAATCAAAGAAAATGAATGAGTAAAAGTGACTCATGGCTCAAATCTCACAAGGTTGGGTTAATTCTTGTCATACAATATTCTCACATTTAATCCAAGCTTAATTCTAACAATTTATTCAATCGAAATCTCCAACATGCAGATTTATTACCCAACAAGCTGATCGCATCATTAAATTTTTATAGCTCAAAACCTCGGGAATTTATGTCATGCATGTTCTCAATTATATTATCCCAATTTAAAAGTTTGAAAATTTAATCATAAGCGTAAATTCAACATGTGAATTTAGAGCAATTTTATGCATACTTTTGCCGGTTATTTAATTTAAAGCAGTAAAGAGGCACTGCTGACATACTGAGTATGTCAACAGCATATTTTTGGCCTGACAGTCACTTATTCATCTTGGACTGTCAGACATCTTTTTAGAAATAAAAGAACCAAATAAAAACAAGGATTGTTGTTGGGGCTGCAAAATCCCAATCTGAAAGCAGTAATTATATCAATTACAAGAGATTTCATTTGCAATCAAATCTATCTTGAATGGATGAATTGAAATTCTCTTATATGATATTTACAATTAAGCTCAGAAATGATGGAGTCAGGGATCGCCATCTTTCTTCTCGTCTGATTTCTTGGAGGAGCCAGCTTCATCAGGGATCTTCTTGAGTAAGGTTTGCAGGAGTTGATTTTGACTAAGGATCAGTGATTCCACCATTTTTCGGTTCTTCTCTTCTTTTTCTAGCATCATCATTCTGAATTCCTCGTCTCTCCTTTCCTTCTCCAACTTCTCCTTCCGTTTCTCTTCCTTTTCCCTCCTACGCTCTTCGCGTTCTTCCTCTCTCTCCCTTCTTCGCTCTTCACGCTCCTCTTCTGCCCTTTTCTGCTGTCCCTCTTGGCTTGCCAAAATTACCTCGGTCATGGATTTCATTCCCTCGAGCATCGATTGACTCATTCTGCTCACCATCTCAATCGTTTGGGAATCAGCAGGGAACTGAGATACGTTCTGGCTTTGAGGAGGTATCTGAGGTTTAGGTTGAGTCGGAGGTGGAATTGGAATCTCAGTCTGTTCTTGGTCCGCAGGAGGCTCCTCTCGCACATTCGAAGGTCCTGCATCAGCACAGGTGTTCTGTGTTCCCTTCTTTGTCTTTGGCTGCCTCTTTCGTTTTCTTGATGCCTGCTCACCCGATATGAAAGAGGATTGAGCGTCTGAATCTCCTCTGACGGACAGTTGGGGGAGAGAGTATCTGATACTCTCACTCAAGGGAAGTCTTGGCACACTGATAGGTGGGTTCACCTTCACCACTGTGTCGCCCTCAAACGCGCTCAAATCAACTCCCTGAGCTATGCAGATTCTCCTAATCAGATTCGGATAGCACAGCACCTGTCTATCCTTTATCCGGGTTATCATCACCTCGAATACATGCCTCCCTACATTAAGTTTTGCTCCGCTCCACATTCTTGCAAATCCCATTAGCACATTCCCGGATGTGGTGTGCGGATGCGAGTTGGGCCGGATCTTGGACATGTAGAACTCATAGGTTGGCATGAATTGTATCCGCAGCCATTTTGCATTGAATGTGTGTCCAGGGGCGGTCACGCTTGTCATGCTGTTAGCCAATGCTGCATACTTCGCATATTCAGTCGTTTTGGCTCTCTTTGTCATGATCTCACCAGGGGGGAATTCGCTTTGGATATCTGGAGTCCCAAAGAACTGGTTCAGCCAATCAGGTGCAATGTTTATCACTTGTCCCCGGATCCATGTTGTTCTGGCAGCTTCATCGATGTTGCAGAAGAACTCCTTTGTTAGCTCCACGAAGCCATCTTCGTCATGATGCAGCATGAAGTTACCCCACTCTTGATTTCTGTAGAAAGTCTCAACAGTGGGGTGTGACAACGCATCGGGTCTGAACCCTTTATCTGGCACTATCATCTTCTGCAACTTCTTATACTTCTCTGCATTCTCTTTGTTGCCATTGAACTTGATCTGAACCTGCTCTTCACTCAGCTTTTTCTTCCCATATTCCTTTGAAACGCCCATTCTTTGCCTTACAGTATTTTCAGACCAAAACTCGACTGGTCGAATGGATCCGACGGACTCGTCATCACTTGTGTGCCAGTCTGTTTGATCGTCTCCCTCCTGTGGCTGGTCATCCCTTGGTTCAGCCTCATCTCCCCTCTGACTTGGCTCTCGCTCTCCATGAGCTGTTTCATCTCCGACTTCCTCCTCAACCTGTTTAATTACATGTTTCATCGTATTGAGTTCACAATTTACAGGTAAAGAGGATGTAGTTACATGAAAATTACGGTCATCAACATCAGTTGATACCTCCTCCTCCTCCCTAATTCTGCAGCTCGTCCAACTGGACGTTGGAAAATAGGCGCCATTTGGTTCATGAATTCTTGCTCCTCCAGCCGAGCTTCTTCTTCCGAATCATTCCCATCTGCAGCTTCAGTCAAAATTCCTTGAACCTTTTCTTTAAGTGCAGAGGTCATGAGAGGGTCGTCTGGCTGCTTTTCCAAGGTTTTGGCCAGTGCTACCGGATCTATGGAGTCTTGCGGTCCTTCTGATTGCTCAGGTTGGTGCGACGGGCCTCCTTGAGTGATGAATTCTTCAATTCTGGCTGTGCCCACGAGAGGATCGATCACTTGACCTACTTTTGTCTGATATTTGATTTGATGTGGCTTTTCTCCAGCATCGATTTTTGTTTCGATCTGCTCGTTAAGCCTTTTCCTTATATCCCCTCGGATGGTCTCAGCATCATGTGCAGTGGGGCCAGTCCATGCAGGAGGTTGTTCTTCTTTGATTTTCAAACCACGCCCCTGCACTTCTCCAGTGATCTTCAGCTCAAAGTCCTCCTCATTACCCCGCTCAACCTCTCCAGATTTCCTGCTTTCCAGCTCAGCCTGCATCTTTCTGGCAGTTTCTTCATCCTTTGTCTGCTGGATATTCTTTCGGATCTGCTCTTCCTCTGCAGCTTTCTTTTCCATTTCCAGGCGTTCTTCCTCAGTCAATTTTTCTATTCCCGAACCACCTGTTACTTGATCCAGCAACCCAGCTAATGCAAGCTCTTCATTGTGCATCTTCATGGCTAGCTCAGCATCGGATATCACCTGGTGCTTCTTTTTCGGGGGGTGGCGGCGGCATTGGCTTTTTACCTCTGTCCTTAGGATCCGTGGGCTCTGCCACTTTCCTAACAGTTGGTTCCGGTTCCTTGATCTCCACTTTCTTTTCCGGAGCCCTTGCTGGCTTATCCTTATCAGCGGACTTTATCAACCTTCTCCTCGTTCCCGGTTGAGGTGCTGGCTGATGACCTTCAGATGTAACAACAGTAGTGGAGGTTTTCTCGGGCTGTATGGGTGCCTTAGTGGTGGCAGGTGCTACAGCAGATGTTGTCGTTTCAGTCTGAGCTGGCTGTACTGGGGTCCGGACTGCTTCTTGCTGCACCACTGGCTCGGACGTAGCAACTTTTTGTACTTCGGTCTGTCCTCTTGGTGGTAATGCCGAAGCCTGTACTGCTGGCTGGGTAGGCTGTGGGTTGGCCTCAGGAGGAGTGGAGAAGTATGCATCAATTTCAGCGTCAGGATCCTCTTTCCTGTTCGGTTCACCCTCGTAGCCTAGTTGCTTCTCGGCGCGCTGCAAATAATCCTCAATAAAACTCCTCTGAGTGATTCTCCTCAGTTGGTCCTCCCAGTCCTTCTTGATCTTGGAGCAGAACTTACTCCGAACATTGTTGTTGTAGTGCAAGACCTTCTTTCCATTAGCAGTACTATTACAGTATTCTAGTGCAAACTTGTCCATTTCCATGATCAATTCCCAGTAGGAGTCCCTGTACTGATCTATCATGCCCCCTACCAGATCCTTTTGAATCCCTTCCAGGTAGGACATGTCTTCTGCCGAATCGTACGTGAGATATACCCCAGCCTCAGCTTTTGATAGTAAATTGAACTGCCTTTCATTTTTCCTTTTGGGTTTCCAGCCACCTTTGCGTATATCCACTTGTAGCTGATCCCTTAGTACTGCTATGTGCTGGGGAAATTCATCATCTTTGTTCGTCCCGTACCGTCCATACTTTCTGTGTGTGAAGATGGTTTCAAGTACCTCATCTGCAGGTAGTACTACTCCTTCTTCCAGAAAGGACTCAGTGATACTTGGATTGCCTTTTCCCCAGACAGTAGTCAAGTCGTCCCATTGTTCGCGTGCATCCTTGATCATCTTCCTCATTGTGTTCAACAGTGAGGTGTTACGGCTTTGCTCAAACTTCTCAGCATTTTTGAGGCGTTTGTACAGGTTGAAGGTCAGCTCTCGATGCCTGGCCCGAGCTAGATCTGTAATCCACCTCTGCTCCACTGGTCCTTTTGCTTCAAACAGATACGGATTCCACTTAAATGGAAATGCCTCATACATCATGATGGCCCCACTGTTGATAACCCTACTTAGATCCATGTGTTTGTGTTCGAAGGCCATCCAAACTTGAGGATCTACGATCTGGTTAGGGATGATGATGTCGAAGTCAGCTATATTTGGATCTTTTGTTCCCTTTTCCACATGCCGATTCCACACAGCCCTGTGCTCTCTGAACCTCAATTGGATGCGCTCATGATGGACTTCAGGAGTTGTCTTTTCGTCTTGGGGGGCATACCCCATCATCCTTATCCAAAACTTCTTCAGGAAGTGATAGTAGTCCCTTTCTATCGATGCAGCGACTATCGACCTTTCCTGTGGAGGAATATGCACGTCCCATCCCGGAGAAAGTTTCAATTTTTCGTCCGTAGTGTGGTCCAAGGGCACCTTATAAACTGATTTGATGGCATCTCTTGCGTCCTTAATCTCTGTTCGATCAATTGAGGCCTGGTTGCCAGCAGCCTCATATGTGCAGTCAGGCAACCCGATGCCTGAGTGCACTACCAATGCATTCCTGAAAAAGGTCAAAGTGCTTAGATACATCCAAAATTTTTTATGAGTTTTCAAAGACTACTCAGGTGTGAAAACCAACATCCTCACATTTTGAGCTTTGCTAAGCTCGAAATGTGATTTAAGTGATTTAATCTTGAGTTTATTAAAAGATCCAAAGACAAGGTATTATCCCTTAGGACCTAGAAGGAGAGAACTTAATTGGACTATTGAGTCCAATCGAAAAGGGGGAAGTGGAAATAAAAATAAAAATGAAGTGGTCATTGAACCAAAAATTCCTTTTTTAGTGGGCCATTGGGCCCAAAAGTTTGTTTTTCCAATTTTATTAAACAAGCTCGAGGCACTTGTTGAAAATGGAATGAAATGATGATGGTGGAATGGATGGCTCGAAAATGGAGTGTGCAATGGAGGCATGGCGGGATGGATTCGATATTTCCGGATTGTTTGGACTGTCATTGGACAGTTAAAACATTCAAGAAAATGCAAACACTATTTTTAATTTTTGAAAAGGTTGACTTGATTTTATTTAATGAAAAGTGGGATGTGTGTGGTCCCATTTTTTGGATTTTTGTAAAAAGGTAGCAGTTGAGGTGACAAAATACTGCTACTTAACTCACACTTTTTAGTTCCATTGGGAACCAAAAACATACTTGTCAACCAAAATTCCTAGTACTATTTTGTCTTTTAGTGAAAAAGTGAAATCTGATGGAAAGGGGATTGGTGGTGGCGCAGGCTGCCCAAAACCAAACAAACCTACACTTTACACAGATTGCCACATACTCTCAAATACTTGCCAAAACAGATCAGAGCCAACTTCCTCAGTCCTCCAACATACAAATAATCAAACACAACAGCTTTGCATTTAATGTGGAGCAAAGAGGACAGTGGCATGCAAGCAACATGAGCAAAGTGAAACACTAACACAGGATCATGCCTTCATTCGAGCCAAAACATGAGATTAAAAACATTTTCATCCCTCACATATTCAAAAACCACAAGATCATTCATGCTCTATAATCAAGAAAATCAACAACATATTGATACTCATGCAGTATTCCTATGTTCATTAATCCTCACTTTTTCAAGATTCCATATTCATGAGGGATTCAGCAAAATCACGCAGAGAGTACCCGAACATGCAAACTAAAACAGAAGGAAACCTAAGAACCCTAGAAACTTGAAGTTTCAACAATGGTGGAACCCCACCCCTAAACTGCCTCCTAGTTTCTCTAAAACCCTTAACTCTCAAAAGCCAAAATGCCCTACACTAATCGAATCTCCCCAATCCTTAATCAGAAACATAGAACAACATACTCCCTCCTCCTTTGTTCCACAACAGGCCAACAACAAAATAATCATCAGAAACAACGACAACCATCAAAACAACAATCATGCCCAAAGTACCAGTAGCCTAAAATCGAACTCGAGACTCCACAAAAGAATGAAACAGAAGCCTATTTACACACAATGAAACAAAAAAACGAAAATCACAAAAACAGGGGCCTGCGCTAACTCGCGAAATGCGTGGGAGAGAGGTTACCAGGGCTCGGTCTTCTGAGGAGATGATGACGAGGGTTCTGATGGCTCCATAAGGGTTGCGAAAATTTGGGCAGAGTTTCCTTTGGGTTTGGCGTTCGAAAGGTGCGAAGAACACAGTGGTGTGCTTCGGGAGGAATTTCGTGTGTGCGAGAGTGTTTTTCGAAAATTTTCTAAGTCCGAATGCGTGGGGAAGAAGAGGGAGGCGGAGAGGTTTAAATAGTAATGGGCCGGTCGCGGAACCCTAGCCCATGGTCGCGGAACAGGATTACGCGACCAGGCTTGGCGACATTAGAGGTGTCGCGGAGTGTGAGACTTTGTCGCGGAGTCATGTACCGCGACAAAGTGTACCGTGACAAAATGGCGAGGAAGAATGGAGTGGTGTGTCCGTGTCGCGGAATAGGAACTCTGTCGCGGAGTCATGCTCCGCGACAAAATGTTCCGCGACAAGGACAAGCAGAGTTTAGGGATGAGTATAACTTTGTCGCGGAATTTGCACATGGGCGCGATGCTGGGCATCGCGACAAAATGATCACTCCGCGACAAAGACAAACAAGGGTTCACAGGTGAGTGAGATTTTGTCGCGGAATTGCACCTGGTCGCGAAACGTTGTTCCGCGACAAAATGGTCATTCCGCGACCAAGACAAACAAGGGTTGCCGATAAGGGGTGTTTTGTCGCGGAGTTGTACTTGGTCGCGGAACGTTGTTCCGCGACAAAATGGTCAGTCCGCGACAAACTTTTTGAATTTTCAAATTTTCAACGGATTGGGCCCGAGTGTGATATTGGGCCTGTGTCCATTTTATTTGAGTTGGACCTGAATGAATTCAGTCCAAGTAAATTCAAATCATTGGACCATTATTTAAAATAATCTACTTGCATAAAATTAGGTCGGGTCAGTTCCATTTATCTGCAAGATTTATTCCGGATCTTAAATTTCTTTAAATTCCGGAAATAATTTCTCAGATTTGTGGAATTTTCCCAACCAAGAACCTGGTTTTCCTTGCTTTTTCTGCTCCTTGTTTTTGGTTCCGAATTTCCTGCAAGACAGATAAATACCCATTAGGTTAGGTTTTCTCCTCAGTTCAACATCCTCACATTTAGAGTCTTGGTACTCTAAATGTTCAATTAATCTTGAGGGTACTTTTTCTGTTCTGGATTGGATATATTACACTAAACTAAACTAATCTAAGCTAATCTAGGAGTAATCAGGAGTGTAGTCCTCTTAATAAACGACGCTGCATCCTCCCCGGCAACGGCGCCATGAAACTTTTGACAAGTTTCGTTAACCCGAGCTTTTTCTAAAATTATACCAGGTTAGATTTATTAAATGAGAAGAGTTATGATTCACGGGAAAGGGTTTAGGGATATATCAAGATTATTATTCTTTTTATTACTCAAGTATGGTGCTTTGGTTTCAAATGGCGCTGTGGTCCTCTCTGTCATGAAATGCTGACAAATCTCATGGCATAGCCGGGATATGTTGATCTTCAGCCTGTCACACTGAGGATCCCCGGCAAATATGCCATGATACTTCTCGTCAATTCTTGCCATAAGATTTCCTACCATGAAACTTTTGACTAATTCCCACTACATGAGTATTTTCTGAAAATTCGTGATCCTGGTTTAGTTTCTGTTTAATGAAACCAATTTATGATGGCGGTGTTGTGATTAGGGATATATTCATACGTAGTCATGTTTTTATTGCTCGCAGTTAAGAAACTGTGCTCCCGAAAGCGCACGGTGTCAAAAATTGCAGTAATTTATAGTAAGACCGGATCGTTCACTGGAGGATGTGCGATAGAAGCAGGTCCCACGTCATTTACTAAGATTTTCCACTCGGTTACTCGAATCAAGTGTGTGAAATGACTAACAACTACTTGACAGAATTTAAATCAGATTAAGAAAGCAATTAAAAATAAAGCAGATAGAAGTATTCTAGAAAGCGAATTAAATTTGATCTAAGTAAGTAATAAAAGTAATCTAAGAAGGCGGTTAAGATTATTCTAAGAAAGCAGATTTAAAGTATGACAGAAGGGACAGGAAGAAAAGAATAAAGGTTGGACAAGATTCAGATGAAACACAGTTAAACTTCCATTTTAATTACACAGGTCTTTGTTTGGGATAATTCGTTCAGTTAGCTAATTCCCATGCTCTCTATACCATGTTCCCTTTAACAGACAGGTACTTACAGTAAGAGTTTACATGTTCTTAAGAAAATAAATTCTAAGATACCACAGACGCATAACCACCCTTGCAATGCATTGCTAAGGTATGTTAATTATCTGTGGTGGACAAGCAACACCTGTCAAATCATTTATTGAAGTGTCAAGTACCGTTATCATTCCCCCATGTCACGCCCAAAGATTCTAATTGAGCCCTGAACTATCCCTTAACTCTCAGTCCTAGTAGCAGTTACACAACTCTCAATACAACCGAGTGACCTCTAAAGAAAGCAATTAAAAGAAAGCGGTAAAGAAAGCATTTAAAATCCTATCACTCGGAGGTTTCTGAAAGTTTGACCCTGGTAGTAAAAGGAAGCCCCCAGTCAGGATAACCGGGTGTGGATCAAGAATTCCCTATTCTCGGTGAACCGCTCGTAGTGTTCACTTCCCGTCGGGTGGTTATGAGATACAAACTAATGAAACGAACTAATAAATTAGTTTGTTCCGGATGCACTCACTCAGGACTCAAAAATAGGCTTTGGCAGAAGAAGATAGCAGTTGAAAGAATACTCAACCCTACCTTAGAAAATAACCAAGGCCCGAATGTTGTTCCTCTAGTATTATCTGTCACACCTCATCGGAATCCAAGTGGAATCTGACCCAGTGTAATATTTAATATAAGATTTCCAACAAACAGCAATTTTGGAAAATAATAAATCTGAAAATCATTCCCTATCAGGTACTAGACTCTCAATAAGAACACAGACCCTTTCAGTCTAGGTGAGACCTAATCGCTGACTCTGCTTCTAATTTCCCAAAATCAACCCCCAGTCGGATATGAATTAGTCATAACTGTCGAATTTATCCCTTACTCAGATCCGGATTTCATAAAGGAATTTTTGTTGGAAATTTATTATGAAACATCTGATTTAAATCAAGATTTCTATGTCCAAGGGAAGGATCCCAAAATAATATTGACCACAATATCTACATAATAATATCATGCATAAATTTATAGAGAAGTGTAAAATTAAATAACCCAAAATATAAGGCGGGTTTAGACAGAAGTTGATACCAGAGATGAAATAGCCGGAGATGAGAAGAATTTTGGCTAAAGAGAGTGCCAGAAACAACTGGGGTGATCTGGACTGCAAACATCTGCTATCCAGTTCCCAATTATTCCAGATGGAAAGATCTTAGATAGCAGAATAATCTTAACAACAGTGATCGCTATCATCAAGACCCCTACTATCTGTGAAACGAGAGAAAAACCCACATGTTTTCTTGCTGTGATACTATTCAAGCAATGTTGATCGACATCATTTGATACTATTACAGCTCAAAATTCAGGTTTGAAATTAAGATAAAGAAAAAGAAACTGTATCCGGATAGGAGTCAGCTGAGCAGCTATTATAATCCCGGATGGACGAACCGCCAAGGCTTCCACCGGCCACTATCCAGACCATGCAAAATAACATTTAATAATTAATATACAGACCACGAGCTAGTTATCCGTGTGGGAATACCCGCCAACATTAATCTGATATATTCCTTATTAGCTGTTTCACACATTACGGGAAAAGACAAAATAAATAAAAGAAAAATATTTTTGGGTCATCTTGCATGAGAGACATTGGTTTCTCATGCAAGGTATGGAAATGAATCCATAATTACTCTTTATGGTCTAAATAATCTCTCATTCCATAATTAATTAATTAATTACAGTCCGGATTATATACTTAGATCATTAGAGTTTAATTTTTTTTTGTAGAAGAATCTTTTAATAGGGAATTGAACAAAGTTCTTTATATCAAATTAATCATGGGTTGAGATCATTGGATTTCAACCTCAAAATATCAATACAAAGGTTCAATTAATTAATGGGGTGAGATGAAGAATGAAAACTTGGCAAAAGGTGCCACCTTGTCGCGATACAGGGTTCGTGTCGCGGAGCATGGCTCCGCGACAAAGATTTCACGACAAAGGGGTGGGAAATAAGAGGAATGGAATTTTGAAAGTTTAGGGTTTGTTTTGTCGCTAAGTAAAGAAAATTTTGTCGCGGAACGTGGTCCCGCGACAAGGGCATAGCGACAAAAAGGTTGAAAATTGGACAAGGCATAATTCTTGTCGCGGAACAAGAGATTTTGGCGCGGAACGTGGTTCCGCGACAAGGTTGCTCCGCGACAAAGGTGTGTCAAGTACACATGTCAGAAAAGTAAAGTGGAACAGTGGCATGCATTGTGTGTGATCTCACCCATTTCAGATTCAAAAGCTAAACTAAGCTCAAAATAACAAAACAGAATTTGAATCTAGCTAGAACATGCTTGAACTAAATAGAAATACAGCAAACTTAAAACTTAAGAAACCCTAATCTAAGCTTGATCATCCATAAGCATGCAACATTATCCAAAGAAAAAGTTACCAGGCAGTAACATTAAAGTGCAAAATAAGGATCAAATGACCCAAGGAAGATGAAAACAGTAAGATCCATGGGGTGTGAGACCCATTTCATGATTTTGGGACACAAATGGAGAATGTTTTCCCATATTATTAAAAGGTGTTGTTCATACCCATGGTTTGAGTACCACAAACCCTTAAACAAAAGCTTAGAACAAAAACAAGGTATAAAACTGGCTATCTAATCAACGTGCAGTAAACTATTTCTAACTAGTGCATGAAGTAAATAATACAAGAAAAATCTAACTAAACTACCCTAAACTAAACTAAACTACTGAACTCCCCAACTTGTCTTCAAGAAGGTGTAGTTTTTCTAAGATTCTTCCAACCTTTAGCTCAAAGGAAACACCTCATATTTATAGAGGGGAAACCCTAAGCTCATGGGCCTTGATTCGAGCCCATTGTGTCTCAAGACATCACACACATCACAGCCTTGTCTCGGAGCACCAAGTTTGGTCGCGGAACACACTGCATGTGGCAAAGCTTCTCGACTGGGTCTTGTGTCTCTAAAAATGTATCTTGGTCGCGGAATGGACCTTTGTCGCGGAACAGGGCATCGCGACAAAGGTATCGCGCCAAGGGGCTTTGACTGGTCTTCTCCTTTATCTGAGCTTGCTTGGTCGCGGAGTGTTCCTCTGTCGCGGAACCATGCATCGCGACAAAGGGCTTCCGCGCCCAAGGTCTTCTTGGCCTGCTGGATTGGGTCAGATGGGCCGGAAATATTCTTTTTGTGGGCCTTTCTCTCTTTTTCCCATCTTTTTCATTCCTTTTTCTTTTTCTCATGTTTTTGGATTTTTCTACATAAATATGTAATAAAATTACATATTTGTGCCTTTTTCACACCAGCTTATTATTTTTACAATTATGCATAAATTAGTCCAATTCGACTGCTTTCTTACTTAATGTAAAACCGGAATGCGATCAAATGCCCGTTTAGGACACGGAAATGGATTGAAAATAATGGTCATTTCTGGCCATTATCATGTGGCGCCTAAACTGAGTCTGTGGCACTCGAATTTCAGCTCAAACTTAACCAAATTGATAATCATTACACTCCCTAAGGTTAACAAGTCAGATTTAGCATATATAGACTCTTTAAATCCTCCCGGGTCATAATTCTCCTCAATTAAACCAACTAGTCCATATAGATTCTCTTCCTTAACTCATCACCGAGTCAAAATACGCATGTCAAGATCAATCCTCCAAGCACACATAAATCCATCATTTCTCAACATTTTGCTACTTATTCCAATTCAAAAGCAATGTCCTACTCAATTTATTGAACACATGCAATTCAACATAGCATGAAATTTAAACAGCATAATTAAACTAAAAACCCATCGAACTTAGATTAACAAAAGCAATAAAGAAGCTAAAAGCACATAAACAATAAAATGCAAATTATTTTTGTCCTTTTCTGCCATTTTATAATTTTTATTGGTTTTTATAAATTTAATAAATCAAAACTCAACATAACTAAAATGCAATGCACTTACTTCAATAAGCAGATTTAAACAACCAAAGGCTTAACATTAATTTGTTCGATGAATTTAACTTCATCTCCAAAATAATGTTTAAGTCTTTGACCATTTACAGTAAATTCCCTTTCATCTTCAGCTTTTAAAACTACTGCACCATTATCCAATATCTTCACAATTCTAAAAGGTCCTGACCATTTTGTCTTCAATTTACCAGAAAATAGTTTAAATCTAGAATTAAATAAAAGCACTAATTGTCCAGCTTCAAATACCTTAGGTCTAAGCATCTTATCATGATAAAGCTTTGTTCTCTCCTTATAAATTAAAGCATTATCATAAGCTTGACGTTTAATTTCTTCTAACTCAGTAAGATCTATTTTCCTTTTTTCTTGAGCCTCTTTAAATTCAAAATTCAATTTCTTCATAGCCCAAAGTGATTTAAACTCAAGTTCAAAAGGTAAGTGACAAGCTTTACCATAAACTAATTTAAAATGAGTCATACCTATAGGTGTTTTAAAAGCTGTCCTATAAGCCCACAATGCTTTATCTAACTTAAAAGCCCAATCTTTTCTAGATTTTCCTACTGTGGCTACCAAAATCTTTTTAATCTCACGATTAGTGACTTCTACCTGACCATTAGCTTGAGGATGATAGGGTGTTGTTATTCTATGGTGAACATGAAATCTAGATAACAATTGATTAACAGCCCTATTAACAAAATGAGATCCACCATCACTAATGATTGCTTTAGGCACACCAAAACGAGTAAAAATTTGCTTTTTCAGAAATTTAATCACTTGTTTAGCATCATTTAAAGCACATGATTCAGCTTCTACCCATTTTGAAACATACTCAACAGCAACAAGAATATACAATTTCCCATTAGATGGTGGAAATGGAACCATGAAATCAATTCCCCACAAATCAAACAACTCAACAGGCATAATTCCTTTTAATGGCATTTCATCCCTTTTAGTGATATTACCAGCCCTTTGACATACATCACATTTTAACACAAATGCTCTAGCATCACGATAAATATTAGGCCAATATAAACCACCTTCGAGTACCTTATGAGCTGTCCTATTCGGTCCAACATGTCCTCCTCCAAGTCCTTCGTGGCAAGCCTTTAATACTTTTTCAAAATCTTCATCAGGGATGCATCTCCTTACGATTTGATCTGAACAGAGTCTAAACAAATAAGGTTCATCCCAAATAAAATATTTAGCATCAGTTTTAAATTTTTGTTTCTGGCTATGCCATTTTAAATGATCAGGAATTACACCGCATGCTAAATAATTCACAAAATCAGCAAACCACGGATCAGAGGAAGTGTTATTTATTAAATACAAATTTTCATCAGGAAATGCATCATTAATTAATCTTTCTTCCCCTTTTTCATGCTCAAGTCTAGATAAATGATCAGCTACAGGATTCTCATCTCCTTTTCTATCTTTAATTTCCAAGTCAAATTCCTGTAACAATAATACCCATCTAATTAACCGGGGTTTAGCATCTTTCTTTGCAAACAGATATTTAATAGCAGCATGATCAGTGTAAACTACAGTTTTTGAGCCTATCAGATATGGCCTAAATTTTTCACATGCATAAACAACAGATAAAAGTTCTTTTTCAGTGGTGGCATAATTTTTCTGTGCAGTATTTAAGGCCTGACTAGCATAATAAATAACATGAAGTTTCTTATCCTTTCGTTGACCCAATACTGCTCCAACAGCAAAGTCACTAGCATCGCTCATGATCTCGAATGGCAGACTCCAGTCAGGTGGCTGAATAATTGGTGCTGTCACCAATGCTTCCTTGATCCTATTGAACGCCTCAATACACTCGTCAGTAAAATCAAACTCAACATCTTTACATAGCAGCTTAAACAGAGGCAATGCAATTTTTGAAAAATCTTTTATGAACCTTCGATAAAATCCAGCATGTCCCAGAAAACTTCTCAAAATTTTTAAATTATTAGGAGGTGGAATTTTTGCAATCACTTCTACTTTAGCCCTATCAACTTCAATGCCATTTTTAGAAATCCTATGTCCTAAGACAATACCTTCATTAACCATAAAATGACATTTTTCCCAATTAAGAACTAAATTTGACTCTTCACATCTAATCAGAACTTTTTCCAAGTTAATTAAGCATTTTTCAAAATCAGTCCCGAATACAGAAAAATCATCCATAAATACCTCAATGCATGTCTCAATTAAATCAGAAAATATAAACATCATGCATCTCTGAAATGTAGCTGGAGCATTACACAAACCAAATGGCATTCTCCTATATGCAAATGTACCGTAAGGACATGTAAATGTAGTTTTATCTTGATCCTCAGGTGCAATTGGAACTTGATTATAACCAGAATAGCCATCTAAAAAGCAATAAAACTCATGACCAGCTAAACGTTCTAGCATTTGATCAATAAAAGGCAGTGGAAAATGATCTTTCCTAGTCTTATCATTCAATCTCCTATAATCAATGCATACACGCCATCCAGTAGTAGGTCTAGTAGGTACTAATTCACCATTTTCATTTCTAATCACAGTCATACCTCCCTTTTTAGGCACTACTTGAACTGGACTCACCCACTGACTATCAGAGATAGGATAGATAATACCTGCATCGAGTAGTTTAATAACCTCTGATCTTACAGCTTCTTGTAGATGTGGATTCAATCTCCTCTGGGGCTGTCTCACTGGCTTGTCATCCTCCTCCATATAAATCCGATGTGTACACAATGCTGGACTTAGTCCCTTGATGTCAGCTATCGTCCAACCTATTGCTCTAACATTCTTACTCAACACTTGGGTTAATGCATTTAATTGATCATCATTCAATTTATTACTTGCAATAACAGGTAAAGTATCATTCTCACCAAGAAAAACATACCTCAAATGTGATGGAAGCTCTTTCAATGTCAATGTAGGTGAATTTTCAACAGACGGGACTAACTTAGATTCTTCTATTGCACATGTTACTTGCACAGGTGATCCTCCCTCACACTTACTTTCAGCTAAGTCCTCACAACTCTCCACTAACTGCTCAAATTTCCTATAGGGATCATGCCTAGCAAAGAACTCTCTCTCAATCACCTCATCCTCCTGATAGATAGTTGTGACTCTATTACACGGGTAGGTGTCAGAACTAGCGTGTTGTGTTTTAGTTGTCTTAGAAATGTCAAACGACACTTGTTCATTACCTACTTTAAGTGTAATTTTACCGTCATCCATATCAACCATAGCCCTACCAGTTTGCAAAAATGGTCTACCTAAAATCAGAGGAATATCAATGTCTTTTTCCATATCAAGAACAACAAAGTCAACAGGGAAAATGAAGCTCTCTACTTGAACAGGAACATCTTCTACAATGCCTAAAGGAGTCCTAATAGATCTATCAGCAAGCTGTAACTGCATCCTAGTAGGCTTCACAACTCCTACTCCTAGTTCTCTAAAGACATGTAGCGGCATCAGATTAATACTAGACCCGAGATCACACAAAGCTTTGTTGAATTCTTTAGTGCCAATAATGCACGGAATAGTATAACTCCCAGGATCTTTTTGTTTAATAGGTTGCCTTCTTTGTAAAATTGCACTGCATTCCCCTGTCAGTGTCACTTTCTCTTCATCATCAACACTCCTCTTTTTTGATAGAATTTCTTTTAAAAACTTAGCATACACAGGCATTTGTGCAATGGCATCAGAAAAAGGAATATCAATTCTTAAATTTTTAAAGACTTCTAAGAATTTAGCATAGTCTTTATCTTCCTTAGACCTCTTAAGACGCTGTGGATATGGAATAGGTGGCTGATATGGCTTGACTGAGACAGCAGACTTTCCTTTACCCTTATCTTGTTCAACTCTAAGTTTCTCACTCTCCATAGGCTCATCAGTGTTTTTATGCTGACTTTCTTTCTCTGTATCCTCATTTTGATCATCTATAGCATCAGCTAAAACCTCTGGATCATCTAAGGAAGGGTAAGGATTAGGTAATTCCTTTTTGTTCCTTAAAGTGATTGCTTTACATTGCTCTTTTGGATTAGGATCAGGCATGCTTGGTAGTGTTCCTTGCTGTCTATTTGAAATGTCCCTAGCAATTTGACCAACTTGTACTTCTAAATTTCTCATTGAGGCTTGCATTTGCTGAATTGTTTGTTGTTGAGACACGATTGTGCTCATTAACTCTTTTAAATTGACCTCATCACTTACTTGATTTTGTTGCAGCTGTTGTTGAGGTTGAAAGTTCCTAGGCTGTTGGTTAGGGTAAAAAGGTTGATTCTGATTTCTGTTTTGATTATAATTTTGGTTTTGAAAATTCTGGTTTTGATTTGGATTTTGATTTGGGTAATTTTGATTTTGGTTTTGTGGATAAGATTGACGGTTGTTTTGTGGATAGGTGTTTTGTTGAAATTGAGAATTCTGATTTGGATAGAAGTTTTGATTTTGAGGACGGTTTTGGGTGTAGTTTTGCTGTCTATTTCCCATGTAGTTCACATCTTCCACTTGCTCCTCAGTCCCCTCACACTGCATAGTCTCTTGAAGTCCCTGATCAAGCAAGTGACAAGCTGATGACTCGTGAGGTCCATGACAAATACCGCATCTCACAACTTTAGCTTGACCTTTCTTAAGCGTAGAAACCTCCCTCATCAAAGCATCTAACTTAGAATCTATAGCAACTGCCTTTTCTACCTCATAGATTCCCCCTTTTGTTTTATTTCTAGCATTTTTCTTACCAGGAAATTTTTTCATATTAGAAATCTTTTTCTCTATGATTTCCTTAGCTCTAGAGGGTCCTATAGACAGAAACGAATCTCCAGCTGCTGCATCCAACAAGTTCCTCCAATGATCAATCAACCCATTGTAGAAGAAGTGCATCTGCTGCCAATCTTCAAAGCCATGGTTCGGGCATCTCGCCAATAAAGTGTTATATCTATCCCATGCTTCAAGTAAAGTTTCACCCTCATCTTGCACAAATTCTTTGATTTTTTCTTGTAATTCAATAACCTTGGATGGTGGGAATAATTGTTCTAAGAAAGCTTCTAACATTTTATCCCAAGTAGTGACATCCCTTAATTGAAGTGAGTTGTACCAAGTTTTAGCTTTATCTCTGAGTGAAAACGAGAACAATCTCAACTTAATTTCATCACTAGTAACACCATTTATTTTCACTGTGTCACAATAGTCCAAAAAGTTCCTTATGTGTTCTACAGCATCATTAGTAGGTGCTCCATTATATTGATTAGCTTGAACCATTGTGATTAGTGCAGGCTGAAGGGTAAAGCTTAAAGCATCTACATCTGGCCTTGGAGTTCTATTAAGCAGATTTCCACTAGTTCCTTGTAAGTGTTCTTCAATGGTCATTTCAGCTTGATCATCGTGCTCCAAATCACCACCGTTACCTCCATTATTACCCTGATTATCATTATTATTCGCTGCCATGTTTAACCTATTGAACTGAGCAACTAATTGATTAGTTTGAATTGTTGAAATTCCAGTCGTTGTAGAATAGTCTTCTTCATCAGATGATGAATTAATTAAAATTTCCAACTGAGCTGGTCTCCTACGTTTTCCTAATCTAATAGCTCTAAGAGTACGCTCAATTTCAGGATCATAAGCTATTTCTGCTTGTTTGCTTCGCACTGCAAATATTAAATAAGATAAAATAAAATAAGTAACAGTTAAATTAATATTTAACTTAATAGATTTAAATTAATAAACTAAAAATAATTAAAAATTCACAACAAATTCCCCGGCAACGGCGCCAAAAACTTGATGGGTGATTTTCACTACTCATATTTTACCACAAGCGGATGGTTGTCATCAAGTAATAAAAACCGGTGAATACCGGGTCGAATCCACAGGGAATTTCAGAATATTATTTCTTTCCGGAGAAATTTTAATTGTTCTTAAGTTCATTAATTATATTTAATATATTTAAAAAGATTTAGATTAATTCTAATGGTAATTTTAATTAAAAATAGTGACATTAAATTTAAAATAAAGCAAATTAAAATTATATTTAATAAGAATATAAATGGGAGATGCTTGTAATATTTTAAATGTTGCCATCTTTATATAAAATAGAAATTGCATATTGATTTAGCATTTTCCAACGTCTAAAAAGATCAATTTCTTAAAATTAATTATTTTATAAAGATTAAAAATATTATAATCTGCTAATAATCAAATTATACTTAAACAGATTTCATGGAAGTTGGTTAAATTATCTAACATTCTGCAATCATTATTCTAGGCTTAAATTTGAGTCTTTCCCAAGCTTACAAATTTTCCTATAGCAATTAAAAGGCACTTTTCATTTCCCAAATCATTGTGCACATGCCAGAATCCATTTATAATGCAATTTATTCCCAATTCCGGTACTAAAATATTAATTCTACTTTTTATCTCCCGATTTAGCAAAGTAGAAATCACATAATTAAATTCTAACATTTAATTATGCAGAACAGTGTAAATAATTTAACAATTTTGGTAAAATAATAGCAACACATGGTAAACTGGATTTAATTAATATTATTAAAATGCAGATAAATTAGAATTAATGCCAGATTACTAAAAATAGGGAATTACAAATTGATCGATCATTTCAGGTTTTAGCAGATTAATAATTTGGATAGCAGATTTAGCAAAAACACAGAATATTGATTAGTTTAATAGCATCTAACATATAATTCTAATACAAATTCTAACAGCATATCAGATTACTCCAATTTAATCGACCAAAAAGCAAACTAGAGCAAAACATGAATTTCACTTCTACCATTTATGCAGAATGGCGCTCAAACTAGATAAATCATAATCTGACATTTTAATCATAATTCCAGATTCCAATAGAAAACAACGACACATTATATTACTTCCATAAAAGATGAATTCGTACTTCAAAGTGATTCTGAACTCCCGTTCTAGAACACTTCTAACACGAACAATACAGAAATCCGTCTACAAATTAAAAACATGATAGCAGATTACATTTAGAGGCAAATTCAATTCATTACAAAGCAAGAAAAAGAAAGGCAACACCTATGATAGGAAGAACTCGATCAGAACAGCATCCTGGCCAATTCCTCCGGCTTGATTTTGTGTTTCCGGCCTTCTTCTCCCATTGTTAGATGATTTCAGAATGTTTCTTATCGAAAATGTATGTCTGGTTGTGAAGAAATGAAGAAAAACGCCCCTTAAAACCGTGTTTGGGAGGTTAGAAAACAGCTCAACCGCGACTGTGGCGCAAAAAGTGGCGCTCGGAAGAGGTTTTCGGCGCCACCAAGGAGCTACGGCGCATACGGAGATTTTCCGAATTTTTGGAAATGGCGCAAAAAAATGGCGCAGAAGGGCACTTTTATGCGCCGCCAAGAAGGTGCGGTGCATTCTGACAATTTCCCAAATTTTGCCCTGTGGCGCATAAAATGGCGCTTCGGAGCAGTTTTAGGCGCCACCAAGCTATTGTGGCGCATCCTGAAGCTTTTTCAATCCGAAATTTCCCAAGTGTTGAAGTGGCGCATAAAATGGCGCTGGAGAGCATTTTTATGCGCCGTCATGCCTATGTGGCGCATTCTGGAGCCTTCCAGTGTTGAAAATTCCGAATTTTGCATCCTTTGACCTCCGAACATCTTCTTTCTTCCTTTTAATGCCTGAAACATCATTGCAATGTATTAGAATTGCCAAAGTCTTATTAAAAAGCATAAAACAAGGTAAATTGGGCTCGAATAAGCTCAATTTAACCGGTCTTATTAATATTTACACATTACATGAAATATACACTAAAAAGCAGTAAAATAAGGCCTCGTGCATGCAATTTAGGTTCATTTTATCATAATTTAAGCTTATTTAAATGTGGTTTCACAGGGTGCATCAGCTTGATCCCTTCACAGGGTAAGTAGGCAGCTTAGAAGTTTTAATTCTAAGTTCAGTCACAAAATAATAAAATAAACAAAAGGATTCGTTCTTAACACGAGAAAAGCTGAAACACTACTTCGAGGACGAAGTTGATTCTTAATGAGGGTAGACTGTAATACCCGAGAATTTTGCAACATAAAATAAATAAATAAATAAATAAATAAATAATAAATAAAACAATAACAATAAATAAATATAATAAATAAATAAACATAATACATAGTTAAGGAAATGAGAAATGGAACTTAGTTTAAGAAGGAATTAAATTTCCAATACCCGTAAAGTCAAAGATAAATTAATCAAATAAATTGTACAAGGGAACCCGACACTAATGGACTTGAGAATTCGGGGCCAATATTAAATCTAGACCCGAGTAAAAATTAAGATTGGAAATAGGAGCCCGAAAATATCCCGGAAATTCGAATCCGAGTATATAGACGGATAGAAGTCCGAAAGAGAGAAGGAAATGCCCGACGGATCGCACGACCCGCCCGGACCAAAGTCCAGGCGGAGACCGCGCGGTGGCCGCGCGGGGTTTCCCCTATTCGGCGCGCCAACCCCGCGCCATGTGGCAGTAACAAATAATGCGAGATTTTCTCGCCCGAATCCGAATTTTTCGACTTCGGTTGCTCACCTTGCGGCTCAAGGCTTACTAGGGCAGACTTTAGATGCCCTTAGAGTCCTTTACATCTATAAATAACCCTCTCAAGTAATCCCGAACACTTTTCAAACCCTACGAAATCTCTCTACACGATAAACCCTAATTCCGGAGTCGTCGGAGGCACGAGACCGAGCAAAGGGACTGTCTTGGACGAAAATTGGAAGGCCTCTAACGTTGTGGTAAGTTCTGATTCGATATCTTTACATTCTTGATTCGAAAACAAATCCTAACATCATCCTTTTCTTTTCTACACCCCAAATCGAATCTAGAACGAAGAACCCGACGAACCGAGGAGATAAACGGTGGACTGGAAGCCACGCCTCCGAATCGACGAGCCGGGACGACCAAAAATCAGTAAGTTAATCTTACTATGGTTTTAGGCGAATTAAAGCACACCTAACATAACGATCTAATCAAGAAACCTAAAATCTGTCAACACGAAGAAAACCCACGGCGCAGCATTCTTGCACGATTTTTCCGAACCCTTAAACCTATTCAAACAGGAAAACTTAAAACACAAACAATGTTTCTAAGACATAGATCTATCTCCTGTAAAAATTTCATAATTTTTCATTAAGTTTTGGTACCTGAAACTGACCCCAAACCGAACTATTCTAAATTTAGATCTTGAAATTTTGACAGAACTTTAGTCCGAACTTATAGACATTTTTGACAATAGATCTAGACCGATTCAGAACTTTAGTTGAACATGAAAGTTGCAGATATATATCTTACGTATATCCCTGTAAAATTTCATCAACTTTGAAGTTAGTTTGCTATGGTAGATCTTGAAATTTTGAAACTGCTGTGTAGAAAATTCGGACGGATTATCATCCTGTTAAAAATCGACGTTTTTGACTTACTTCCGTATCTCGGATAGAAAAACTTAAAACATGAAACTTGTTTATCTTTGTGTTTTCGAGTCACTGGTCAAACTTCAGAATTTTTGAACTTAAAACTGATTTTTAATTAATTTTGGAGTAAATAGTTGTTTTGACCAAGTCAAATCTTGAAATCTTGTTGAAACGGTGAAATTAGCATTTAAGGTTTAAACGAGTAGAAAAGTCTTTTGAAATAAATGTATGAAATCAGAATTTAGGAAAATCCCCTTGCAAACTTCATCAATTAAAATTAGGGGGTGAGTGCTCTGCAGGGTGTCCTCCTAACGATTCACTTCGTGCCTTCATGGGCGATGGTAACCCCGCACGAAATTTGAGATATGTTGCCAAAACGGCATGAGATATATGGCCTACACTCTCGAGAATATCCATTTTGGTTTCCCGAGGCTCCGGAGTGGTACTGGGTATGGCAGATACGGCTGCGGCCGCCGGGCTACCGGCTAAACTTGACGAGATTGCGATGCAATCGTGAAATACTTGAAATACAAAATCTTGGGTGTAATGGGGATAGTTAAAATATTTGTTTATTGTCCATTTAAATTTATTTAATTCTTTATTTAAATTAATTATGACTTTTATTCAAATTATGCTAAATGTATTATTGATTAGTGCCATGAATTAATTATGCAAATTGGTTAGAAATTAAATTGAATCATTCATGATTTATTCTTACCATGCTTTTATTTAAATATTAATGAATGGCTTTGAAACCCCACGATTTTTTTTTTTTGAGGAAAATGGTAGAGCATACCACTAAATAACTAATAATAGTTTTACAACAACAAATCAACACAGCAAAGAGATGCAACTCCAATGACACAGCTACAACATGAAGTGTTGGGATTGTAACAAGAGATGAAATTGTAAACCATATTCTAAGACTTGAGTAAACCAACCTTCTAAACCCCACCCTGTTGCATCGGCATATGTCAGCATCAAACACCATCTCAGGACACCATCCAATTCTTCAAATAATATCATCAGTAACAGAACCGCAGCATCAGCAGCCACTACCCTTGGCAGTCCCTAAGCTCTACAATCACCAACCGACCCCTTCAACAACCCTTCTTTGTACCTTGCACTTCTTCAACCAAAAGTCAGCTACAACCTCAATTAGTCCCATTCCTCTATCTGGCCTAGGCATATTAGGCTTCATCTTTCAATGACATTTGCGTCGGCATTCGAATGAGATTTACATCTTTATCTTGCACTGCCACTTCGTCACGTTTACAGTATTCAAAAACCTCCACTGTATTAGGCTCATTCCAGGCTCTTTTTTCATTAGAGTGACAATAGAATCCTCATGTAATATTTCACCATGACCAACCACAAAAACTTGTTTCAACATCACTACTCCCCTACGGAAAGCTCAATGTCAATGTATCGGAATATTCAAAGAGGCAAAATTAGGATGAAGGAGCCAACATCAGAAAATTTAGAGCGAAAGATCGGCATGGGACAAGGGATAAAATCGACAACAAAACAACCATATAAGGTCCGACAGAGATAAATGCAGAAAGGATCAAGATCAGAAGAAGTCCTCCCCATACACCATACACCATTCAACCTACAACCCAAATCTCTTATCCCACTCTCTAAATTGACTTAGAACTACTGTATTCGAAAATACAGCCCTTTATCTATCATAAGCCCAACTCGCACAAAGCTGCATTGTAAATCAGAAACAGAGTCTTTTTCTTTTCTTTTTCTTTTTTTTTCTCTCTCTTTTTCTCTTTTTTTTTAATAAATATATGAAGTTCAACATTTTTTTTCCATGATGCAAACTATTATACAACAACAATTAGCATATCTGCTCTTGTAATTGAGATGCTACACTTCCCAGACTTTGTCCAATCTACCACACCCAAAAGATAATAAAATCACCAATATACCAATCTAATACAACCCTATCCACACAAAGCCAATATTCCAGGACACCTTAGAAAACTACATCGATCAATGCCATCCAAGGAAATTAATATGAAAATAGTGAGATATCCTGATCTTCCCAATATACCCAGGAAACTAGAGTCAACAAGAAGGGGGATGACAGCATGAGAGAACCAAGATTGCAGACAGAAACTGCTTAACAAGGAAAGAGAAAAGGAAGGAGAGAAGATAGGGAAAACTAGAGAAGGATGTATCCTAAAGCCCTTTTCAATCCCGATACATTGACATGAGAACTTTTGTAGGTTCCAAGTGCATGCCTAGACAATTTATAGGATTCCACAGTGAAACACTACATAAGAAACTATTCAAAGGAGTTTGAATTTCAGATCTCACCAAGTTTGCTTGGTAGTAGGAGGCTGTTTGAAACAAGAGGCTTCAATCCTTCCAAAAATTCCATCATTATGTGTTTGGGGTAGATATGAGTCTCATTCTGTAGCGCTATTCCTCAGACAGATTGTGTATGATAGGGACCCTTCCTTGTCACTTGCAATCCACAGATCACTTATTAAAAAACAACTCTTAGGACACCCGCAACAGCAACCGCGTGTTCAAGTAGACCATCACTCGCTTCCAATAGGCACCATCAGACAGCACCATCCTGCAAATGGAAAGAGAGAAAAAAGAGTGAGTGAGCTAGGCGGCTTCAGACACCCCTCCTTGCCCTCTACACCTGTCCACTAGTCTCCAGTGATCTGCTTCTTCATTATCAGCCGTGAATCAGCAAATATTAGTCCTCTTTTAGTGCATCAGTTTTCCATTCTCCTGCATCTTCATGAAGAACTCCCTTACTTCCCCTCTTGTTAGAACCATTCCTCAATCTGACCATTACCACCTGCCCCCATCCTTGCCCAATAATCTGCTAAACAATTCCGTTCTCTCAATATGTGTCTAACTTTCACCATCCCGGCATGTCTCATAACCTCCATTATGGGTCCCAATCTATCTCTCAAACGCCAAGGAATTAGCTCCGGGTCCTGTAACCACTTCACCACGTTCGAAGAATCACACTCGAACACGATCTGTCCAAGAGGGAACCCCTGATCCCTAATGATTGCCACGCAAATACGGTTGATCGCCATTACCTCTGCCTCAGTGGAATCTGCAATACCAATTGAGTCCGACAGCACAAATATCACTTCCCCTTTGTCATCCCGGATAACCCCTCCAATCCCGGCCGGCCCTGGATTACCGAAAGAAGATCCATCGGTGTTTATTTTCCACCAACCTACATCTGGCCTTTCCCACACAAGCCCCCTTCTTTGTACTCTATTCGCCCCTGCACCAGTTCTCGAGAAACCCTCAGGGAAGCACCTCTGTTGGCCCTGCACCCTTGTAATATATTTGCCACCACCAATATACCTTTCTTTTAATTTCTTCCATAGTAGAATAGATATATGTCCTTTTTCCTTTAAAGATAATCTCATTCCTGTACTGCCATATAGCCCACAATATAGCCAATGCCGTCAAAATCCATATCTCCCTTTGTTCACCCTTCAGTCGCATGTCAAACCACCAAGCCAGCAAGTCCCTTGCCCTTCCCGGGGTTGTCCAACAGACTCCGAAGCAGGCTGCACCCATTTGCCATAAATGTCCCGCCAGCTTACACCGACAGAATAGATGATCTATGGATTCAGCTTCCCCTGAGCATACTTGGCAACTAACGTTCATTTGATAACATCCTCTAGTTACAAGAATCTCCTTCACCGGTACTGCTTGATTAGCTATCTTCCATGCCAATAACTTCACCTTCATAGGGGCCTTCACTTGCCAAATACATTCCCAAATCTGCTTCCCATCTGACATCAAGTTATCTTCCTCCTTTTTCCAGCAAGATTTAGTTGAATAGCATCCACTACTCTCCTTCGACCAAATAACTCTATCCTTAAGGTACCTATTAAGCCTTGTCCTCCTTAATGTTGATAACAAGTTTGTCCAACCTTCGCATTCCCAATCAAATAACTGTCTTCTCAACTCTATATGCCAAATCCACTCAAAGCTGTCCCAATGACCGAACTCCCGGATCAACCCAGCCTTATTACTAGCAAGAGAGAATATTCTAGGGAACATTGCCTTCAAAGTTCTCCCTTCCACCACCCAAACGTCAAGCCAAAACCGAGTGTCCAGCCCATCTCCCACCTTAATTTTAAGTTCGCCCCCACCCCTTTTGCCTGCAACTTCTCCCAAGCTGCTGTTATGCGCCCCCAAATAGACCTTTCTTGTAAAACCCCTGGCACCAATGGTTTTTGATTTCCATAATATTTGGCATTAATCACATTAGCCCATAAAGTTTGCTCCTTCCCAAACCTCCATCTCCATTTATATAGCAACGCATCATTAAATTTAGTCGTGTCCCATATGCCTAAACCCCCAGCCTTCTTATGTGAACACACCCTTTCCCAACATATCGAATGAAAACTCCTAACACCCTCCCACTCATTCCAAAAAAATTGTCTTTTAAGTCTTTCCAGTTTATCCGCCACCCCCTTAGGGACTTTAAATACTGATAGGAAGTATGTTGGAAGGCTATTTACCACAGACTTGATTAAACATAGTCTTCCCGCTTGACTCGATAGCCTCCCCTTCCATTCGGCTAATCGCTTTTTGACTCTATCAATAATAGGCTGCCAAATCCCCATGCTGTTTATTCTACCCCCTATCGGAATGCCCAAATAAGTAAGAGGCCATCTCCCCACTGAGCACCCGAGCACTGTAGTTGCCTCTTTCACACTATCCTCCGGACAATTGACTCCAAAAATACTGCTCTTCCTATAATTAATATTCAGACCAGTGGCAATAGACAGACAACATAAAATGCGCTTAATGGCAATTACTTGAGACAGCTCTCCCTCGCAAAAGAGAATGGTGTCATCGGCATATTGAAGATGTGTAATAACCGGCCCCCCCCACACCATATTCCAGACCAGTCAGCAAACCCAGTGAAGACGCCTTGTTGAGAAAGCAATTCAGCAACTCCACGACCAATACAAATAAGTACGGGGACAACGGGTCCCCTTGTCTCAATCCTTTTTCCAACTTAAAGAAGTCCGTAGGTGCACCATTCACCATCACAGCCGCTGATGCTGAAATACATTCCTTTATCCAAGAGATCCACTTTCCCTCAAATCCCATAGCCTCCATCACCCGGTAGAGAGCCTTCCAAGATACGTTGTCGTATGCCTTGGCGAAGTCGAGTTTAATAACAAATCCTCTCTTGCCCGCTTTTAATGTGGACTGAATTGTCTCTGCCGCCACCAAAACACCATCCATAATTTGTCTCCCCCTAACAAAAGCCATTTGGGTCTGCCCCACTAGTCTATCGATTACAGCCTGAATTCTTCTAGCCAAGACTTTGGAAATCACCTTGTAAATGCACCCCACCAATGAGATAGGATGGAACTCACTGAAATCCCTCGGGCATTCAACTTTCAGAATAAGAACGATAAAAGATCCCCCAACATCTCTAGGTAATTTATTTCCTGCCTCCAGCTCCCGAAACACTGAATATATATCCTGTTTAATTAGATCCCAGAACTTCTTTATGAAATCTATATTAAATCCATCCGGTCCTGGAGCCCTGTTCCCATCGCAACTCCACACCGCCTCTCTGATCTCTTCAACACTGAAGCCTCTTTCTAGCCACCTAACTTCCTCCTCCTCCAGGCGTGACAAACCAACATCAGCAACCTGAAACTGAACCTCTCCATTCTGCTTGAAAGCTTTCTGGAAAAACTCAAAGGCCATCTTTTTTATCTCCCTAGGCTCCTCGATCATATTCCCGTCCCTAAATATAGCCCCTATATAATTCCTTCTTCTATGTACAGCTGTGACCGCGTGGAAGTATCGTGTATTATTATCTCCTTCTTTGATCCATCTCACCCTAGATTTTTGCGCCCATCTTCTCTCCTCAGCCATCATCAGTCTAAACAACTCTCCTTTTTTGTCAAGCCAATCCATCCTAGCACCCTCATCTTTCGCATCCTCACACATTCTGTCCTCCATCTCCCCCAATTCTGATAATAACCTCTGAGTACGGCTCTCTAATTCCATGGCACCATACCCCTCCCATCCTCTTATCTTGTTCTTTAATGACCTGAGTTTGTGAAATATCACACCACCCCTACCGCCCCTAGATCCACCAGCCTCCGAATTCCATGCTTCCTCAACCAATTCTTTGAAACCTTTTTCTTCCGCCCAATAATTGTAGTATCTAAATGGCTTAGGCCCCCATGATTTTGCCCCAAATTCTAAACTAACCGGGTAGTGATCCGATAGAATAGAATCGACCCTCTTCTGCGTAATATCCCCCCTCAAACTCAGCCACCCGGGCGTGACCAGAAATCTGTCCAATCTACTGAAAGCCCTTCCACCTCGGCCAACCCAGGTAAAATTACCCCCCTCCATCGGAAGATCCACTAAATCCATTCGGTCTATAAATTGCCTAAATTCCCTATCCGAGCCAACATCCACACTCAACCCAACCCTCTCCCCACCAGATGTGGTAGCATTAAAGTCACCCGTCCAGCACCACAGTTCCCCATTCCCTGTGTTCCATCCCTGAATTTTAACCATAAATCCTCTCGATCCCGTCTTTGGTTAGGAGCATGAACATTTATGATATTCACGACTCCCTCCACCCCTCTGATCTCCCCTTTAACCCATAAAAACTGATGATTCCTCTCAATAACATTGAAAACACACTGCCCGCTGTCCCATACTATTAGCAATCCCCCCGCACTCCCCGATGCCGGCTGTAGACAAAACCCAAAACCAGATGAGCCCCACAACCTGCTAATTAGCCTCTCCCCAATCTCTCATTTTAGTCTCTTGTAAACACAATATCCACGGCCTCCACTTCTTACATAGTCTCATAAGCGCCCTCCTCCTCACACCCCCATTGAGACCCCTTAAATTACCTGTGATTATACGCATAATATAATTAACCTCACCTCATCCACCCCCACGTCGGGGCCTAAACACTCAACACTAACTCCCTAACCCTGCTCTCAACGTCCTTGCACCCCTTTTTCCAGCCTAAGCCCAGCATCTCAGCCACCTCCAGTATCGCCTTGACTTCCGATAAATCTACCAATTTGTTGCCATTATCAGTTCTAATTATGGTGAATTCCAAGGTCGCAAATTCATTCTCCTTGCCACCAGGAGTATCCTCGCCGACACCTCCACCGTAGCCCCTAGTTCTCCTTTTCTTGCTCCCACAGTCTCGGCCTCTCTTCCCCCACTTATTTCTACCCAGAAGGACTATAGCCATCGCCTCTTTTACCTTCGAGAAAGCTTCAAAAGATTCGAGATCCCCCCCATCCAAATAATCGAGACTCCCCTTATCTCTCGGAACTTCCGCTGATTCCTTGTCTTGATTCGCCCAATTCTCCTCACAGTTCACATGGGCATCCGAATTCCCCACTTCCTCTAAAATCCCAGTGCCACTGCTTTCCAATCTGTGCAAACGATTCTCATCCCTCCCCTCTGCCTTGTCTGGAGAATGCACTTCTAAGTCCCTCTCGGCCTCCCTAACCTCTTCAATCTTATCTCCAACCAGGGACCCGATTTCATTATCGATATTAATGGTGTGATTTTCAGAGGAAGGGTTGGTCCTATCCCTCTCGTCCGAATCCACCAGCTCTTGTAACTCTTCATTGATGGGCCTCCGACCCACCTCCATTAGATTCTCCTTCGCACAATCAGCCCTATTCCCAGGCTCATACTCTGTATTCTCTTGAGGGCCCAATAAGCCCACCACCCTGGCAGGATCCTTACTTTCCCTATCATTAGCTGCTGTTGTGCATGCCACCTCCAGGTCTGCCGCCTTCGAATTAATATTTTCCTCTTCCCCATGCACCCTATCCGATTCCATATGCAACCCTTTAGCTTCCCAACAACCATTAGACCCGGACCATCCAACCTGTGATCTCTCCGGCGACGCCCCGCCGAAAACAGAAACTCCCCGGATCCCTGCCCTCTCTTCTGAATTCATCATCCCAGGAGTGTCTTCGACCACCACTGCTTCATCGAACTCGGCCGCGATCCGAATTACCACTACTTGTTTGTCAATCAACACCTTCATAGTTGATGGAATAGAATCTCCTTCCCTAAGTGCCACTAACAATCTAACTCTATCTAATCGTTTTTTCTCCCTGGTGTCTGATTCCACACTGACAAGCTCTCTCCATCCCCTCACAATTGATCTATAGTTCTCAATGTTCCAGGCTATGTATGGTAATCCCATAATAAATATCCACACCATTTGTTTACCAGTCGCATCTTCTACCCCCCATTTCCGTTTCCAAGCAACATAACTCTGGTCATCCCGATCCTTTAGAAATTCATCCCTATCACCTAGACTTGGGAAGTGAATAACTAATGAAAGCCCCCCTCCATATATTATGTTCCCATTTTTATGAAGCCCTCCATACATCCATTCCTGGAAGCTTGTTAGCACTTCAAGCCTTCTCAGCTCCACCACCACCGATTTGCGAAGCCAGTCAACATCCTTTTGATCGACCCCAAGCTTGATCATTTCCTCTTCTTTACCTTTGCCATCCACTAGGTTACCCTTTCCTCCCATTTTGAAAACATCTACATACAAGCGCCCGTCCCTAACTGCAGATGAGCCCTGGATTGGTTTTCCAAAAGTTCTTCTATCAACTGTGTTCACTCTAGTTTTTCCGCCTTCATCCAAACTTGGCTTCGCCCAGTTAACTCTCAATGAAGCTCCCATCCATTTACGCCCATTTAACTGTTTGATAACCTTTGCTGCCTCTTCCCGATTGGTGAATCGAAAAAATCCGAACTTGGACCCATACCCCTTCCACCTTCTTACTGGGAAGAATGAATCCTTCACTTTGGCTATGTCGTCTATCTCTCAAAGCAGTTGTCCCGTAGCAGATTTCGCCGGAATGTTGCCCACAAAAACCCCCACCAAGCCCTTTCTCTTGTCCTTTCCAAATCCTCCCGCCCTGCTCCCTCCTTCGCTCCTTCGCTCCGGCCCTTCACTCCATCGCTCCTTCGCTCCAGCCATCTCATCAAATCTTGAGACTATGTTGTCCTTTTAAAATATTGATTATGTGTTAACTTACTCAGCAAGTTGTGCTGACCAAACCATTTATTTCCTTTTTCTTACAGAGTATGTGGAATGAGCATGAGCACGTATATACATGGGGAATTTTTGGGAAACTTTATATTTAAATTTCTTGCATTAGACTATAGTATGAACGGGCCTGTTTCACCCGAGTTTTGGCCATGTTGGCCCTATTTACATTTTCCGCTGCAATACTTATACTTAGATACTATTCTTTCGCTGCATTATAATATTATACTTTGAATTCATATTGTATGGGCTATTTTAATTGTTTTAAATATTTTAAACACTGCAATACCTAGCCTTGCATCTTTTTAGTAAGCTCGGAGAAACTGTCTTACTAGGGAGGTGTGGCGGTGACATCCCGACCTGGGTGACCAAAAACCAGGGTGTTACACAATCTGAGCCTTTGCATATACTTTTCGACAGCTATATTTAGCGTTTGAGTTCACTGAGGAAAATTGGGCTACTTTTGCTGCCAATATTACCATTGGAAATTTCTAATTTTATTTACTACTACTATTTATTTTGGTGATGGAGATGTGTTTTTGTAGATGGGGTGATATACTTGTCTGGTTATGATATCATATATGTGGTTTGTGTCGCAACATTTCTAGATATTTTTAGTGGGAATTTATAGAAGTCTCACAAGTTCCAAATACACGAACAAAAATACTCCAAAGAGATAAAAAAAAAAAAGTGAATGAAAATTCCAAAGAGATTTCACACGTGGACTCTTGCTCTAACTTACGTGGCAACATTTGATTGGCTGGAACACATAGCATCCACACCGCTTAAGTTGACCCTTAAAAAATTGACGCTGTAGATTTAACTGGTCCTTGATGTTCTCAAGAATCGACTAAATTGAACGGAGAAGATCGCAAAACCCCCCCATGCAGCCATGGAAGGAGAACACAAACCTAAGTTGAACATCGCAATTATTCACCCTGATCTTGGAATAGGTAATTTCATGTTAGATTTCATTGAATTTTGACGTTCGATTGGTGCTGAGATTTATTTATTTATTCAATTGGTATGTTTGAATTGCTTATTTTTCTGAGGGTTTTTCATGCTGGAGTGGCCATGATAGTTCTGTGGGGGAAGTCTGGGTGCAATTCGTGTGATTTATGTGGAAATTGGCCTCTTTTCGATTTCAGTTGAATATTGTAGCTGCTATGACTCAATCACATTGAATATAGTGTTGCTTTTGGAATGTTTTTATGAGAAATAATGACAATTGTATGTGGCAAATAATGCCAATCGTTGATGAGCTTTACCACAATTGCAAAAGATTGCAGATAGATTAGATTTTGTGTCAATCAGTTGTTGTAATTGCTATTTGAAGAGCCAACTTTCATTCCCCTTACGCAAGTTAATCCTTTGAAACAAAAGTAGGATTCTTGGTTTATATTTCTATTACATCTCTTCGTATTTGTTTTTATTGAGGCTTATTTGCATTTTATAATATTATAGATATAATGTTTTGTTGTATATGATGGCACCGTTCTCAACGGGCTACAAATTATCAACTTGCTTGGTTTATCTGTGTTTGGTCAGTTTGTTTCCTTTTATTTGATTTTATCTGCTTTCCAAATTGATAGGTGGAGCAGAACAGTTAGTTGTTGGTGTTGCTGTAGAACTTTCATCTAATGGTCATAATGTTCATATATTTACATCACACCATGACATAACCCGTTGCTTTGAGGAGACATTTTCTGGTCTGTGCCTACTTTATTTTCTTCTTTGTTTGTGGACAGAAGATTTTGATGGTGTGGTTATGCACATGTTATCAAATTTGCAAATAAAGAACTCTTAAATATACAGGTGTCTTTCCAGTTTCCGTATGTGGCGCATTTCTTCCTCGGCATATTTTTTATAGGTTGCACGCTGTCTGTGTGGTGTATATATGTGGCTCTTTGTGTGTTGTTCCTCTATCCTTCCTTTGAAATTGTACTTGCAGATCAGGTGTCTGTAGTTATTCCGTTAATGAAGTTGAAAGGTCATCCAAGGTCAAATGTACTTGAGACACATTCTATTAAGTTGTTACATCATTTTGGCACATTGTAGCTCACAAATTTATTTCGACTAATATAGGTTGTGTTCTACTGTCATTTTCCTGACATGTTGCTAGCACAACACACTACCACCCTTAGGAAAATTTATCGAACACCAATAGATCGTATAGAAGAAATAACGACAGGTCTGTTGAGCTCAATAATGCCATCCTTCATATCATATACTCACATAGGTTTACTTTTTCGTCTGTACCATGTAATAGTATTGATTCATTGTTGGACTGCCTGATCTGATGCAGGTATGGCCAATTTGATTCTTGTAAATAGCAAGTTTACTGCAACTACATTTGCCTGGGCTTTCAAGCATTTAAATTCTCGAGGAATTAGACCAGTTGTGCTCTACCCAACTGTCAATGTAGATCAGTTTGATGAACCTAATGCCGCTAAGTAATACAAATGATTCTATCTCTTGGTATATGTTAAATTGTGAAATTATCATACCATTATGGCATATCATATGCAGCTATTCCAAAACTAAACTGAGCATCTGTGAAATCATAACCTCATTGTCTGGTTTATCTAATTTTTTCCTTTATTACTTTCAGGTTGAATTTTCTTTCAATCAATCGTTTTGAGAGGAAAAAAATTATAGAATTAGCTATATCTGCCTTTGCTAAGCTCTATAACATGCGAAAAGACTTCCTTGAAGGTCACGATCATAATGAGCTTTCCTTGATTATTGCAGTTAAATTTTGTCCTTCCGTGAGTATGTTGAGGTGGATTATCCATCTGCATTCATTTCATAATAAGTTATGCACATATATGTATTTTTATTATTGTTATCTTGAAAAAAATTGTCACCATTGGAAGATGGAATGGCCGTTTAGAACAGATTGTATAACAGCTCAAGAAGATGTGACGACCCCCTTTCAAACACTTTATGATGAAATACGCGAAGTTATTTCTATTATACGCTGCGTATGTTACATAAATCACATTTTCACCTATATTCTTCATTGGCATATTAATGACAACTTATGGAATGTGTTTTGAATGTTTTCCTTTTACAAAATGAGGATATAATGAGGCAGAAGACTATTGATACACAGTCCCGATAAGGTTTGTTTTACTAGAACGATGGATACAGAATTGTTGCTGTTGTTTGCATATCCTAGAAGAAATTTGTGCTTTACTACCTTATTGCTTCTCTCTGTGTTGTGATGCTGATACATGAGGTCGAACACTGATAAACTTATTTGAACAATTTATTGGTTGAGTTTAAGCATGTGCCGAGTTAGTTTTAATAGGTGTGGCACTTAGCTGTTATCTATGCAAGGAAGACAATAAAGTCACACTACCTACATTATGTTTTTCTATGATATACTGTAAGAGTGGAACACCATCCTACTTGCAGCATTATTTATGAGATCTCATTGTTCATCATACAGTTTTCATTTAACTTTATGGATGGAATATGTTATTACAATTGTGGATTTTAATGCAGCACAAGCATGGCCATGTTCTAATCTTAGTCAAATAAGTTTGTTGTGTATATTTCTTATGTTACCAATGAGCTTCTTCTTATATGACCCCGCGTCTCACTTGAAATGGTTACTGTTTGTATACACTAATGGCAGAGTGTTCCTCTCTTAGGATGAACTTGCTTAATTTTTAATAGAAACTACTTAAGGAGAATGTGCTTGGTGTCTGTGATCATGGCTATAGGTGGAATCATGCTATCTTGGATGATATGTGTACTGCATTTACTCACAAACACAAATCCAGCAATAGTGGTCACAAAAAGGTTTCTTCTTCCAGTTGCAGCACTTGGTCCAAACTCAATCTGAGCCTTTGCATATACTTTTCAACTGCTATATTTAGCGTTTGAGTTCACAGAGTAAAATGGGACTACTTTTGCTGCCAATGTTGCCATTGGAAATTTCTAATTTTCTTTACTACTATAATTTATTTTGGTGATGGAGATGTGTTTTTGCAGATGAGATGATATACTTGTCTGTTTATGATATCATATATGTGGTTTGTGTCGCAGCATTTCTAGATATTTTTAGTGGGAATTTATAGAAGTATCACAAGTTCCAAATCCACGAACAAAAATACTCCAAAGAGATAAAAAAGTGAATGAAAATTCCAAAGAGATTTCACACGTGGACTCTTGCTCCTAACTTACGTGGCAACATTTGATTGGCTGGAACACATGGCATCCACACCGTTTAAGTTGACTCTTAAAAAAATTGACGCTGTAGATTTAACTGGTCCTTGATGTTCTCAAGAATCGACTAAATTGAACGGAGAAGATCGCAAAACCCCCATGCAGCCATGGAAGGAGAACACAAACCTAAGTTGAACATCGCAATTATTCACCCTGATCTTGGAATAGGTAATTTCTTGTTAGATTTCATTGAATTTTGATGTTCGATTGGTGCTGAGATTTATTTATTTATTCAATTGGTATGTTTGAATTGCTTATTTTTCTAAGGGTTTTTCATGCTGGAGTGGCCATGATAGTTCTGTGGGGGAAGTCTAGGTGCAATTTGTGTGATTTATGTGGAAATTGCCCTCTTTTCGATTTCAGTTGAATATTGTAGCTGCTATGACTCAATCACATTGAATATAGTGTTGCTTTTGGAATGTTTTTATGAGAAATAATGACAATTGTATGTGGCAAATAATGCCAATCGTCGATGAGCTTTACCACAATTGCAAAAGATTGCAGATAGATTAGATTTTGTTTCAATCAGTTGTTGTAATTGCTATTTGAAGAGCCAACTTTCATTCCCCTTACGCAAGTTAATCCTTTGAAACAAATGTAGGATTCTTGGTTTATATTTCTATTACATCTCTTCGTATTTGTTTTTATTGAGGCTTATATGCATTTTATAATATTATAGATATAATGTTTTGTTGTATATGATGACACCGTTCTCAACGGGCTACAAATTATCAACTTGCTTGGTTTATCTATGTTTGGTCAGTTTGTTTCCTTTTATTTGATTTTATCTGCTTTCCAAATTGATAGGTGGAGCAGAACGGTTAGTTGTTGATGCTGCTGTAGAACTTTCATCTAATGGTCATAATGTTCATATATTTACATCACACCATGACATAACCCATTGCTTTGAGGAGACATTTTCTGGTGTGTGCCTACTTTATTTTCTTCTTTGTTTCTGGACAAAGATTTTGATGGTGTGGTTATGCACATGTTATCAAATTTGCAAATAAAGAACTCTTAAATGTACAGGTGTCTTTCCAGTTTCCGTATATGGCGCATTTCTTCCTCGGCATATTTTTTATAGGCTGCACGCTGTCTGTGCGGTGTATATATGTGGCTCTTTGTGTGTTGTTCCTCTATCCTTCCTTTGAAATTGTACTTGCAGATCAGGTGTCTGTTGTTATTCCGTTGATGAAGTTGAAAGCTCATCCAAGGTCAAATGTACTTGAGACACATTCTATTAAGTTGTTACTTCATTTTGGCATATTGTAGCTCACAAATTTATTTCGACTAATATAGGTTGTGTTCTACTACCATTTTCCTGACATGTTGCTAGCACAACACACTACCACCCTTAGGAAAATTTATCGAACACCAATAGATCGTATAGAAGATATAATGACAGGTCTGTTGAGCTCAATAATGCCTTCCTTCATATCCTATACTCACATAGGATTACTTTTCTTCTGTACCATGTAATAGTATTGATTCATTGTTGGACTGCCTGATCCGATGCAGGTATGGCCAATTTGATTCTTGTAAATAGCAAGTTTACTGCAACTACATTTGCCTGGACTTTCAAGCATTTAAATTCTCGAGGAATTAGACCAGCTGTGTTCCTCCCAACTGTCAGTGTGGATCAGTTTGATGAACCCAATGCCACTAAGTAATACAAATGATTCTATCTCTTGATATATGTTAGATTGCGAAATTATCATACCATTATGGCATATCATATGCTGCTATTCCAAAACTAAACTGAGCATCTGTGAAATCATAACCTCATTGTCTGGTCTATCTAATTTTTTTCTTTATTAGATAGGCTGTGAAGAAAATTAATTAATTTATTTTTTTGTTTTATTAATTATAAACGAATGAAGCGTTGAGCGTGTGGGATCCTCATTCGCCGCTTTCTCCAGTTCTCTCTCATTTTGCCCATTTCTACGCCAAGGGCGAAGGCTGCTGCAACCTGAAAACCCTCGAAGCAATTGACACACATTCACTACACCACTTCATCGATTTACCCTCGCATTTTTACTATGTACAGGTCTGCAACGTCCTGTATCAGGGCTCTTAAGGTCGGCCATCGTCCCTATCTATTACCTCTCACTGTCCGTGCCCGCACGCTATGGATTGTTGTTTTGCGGCCACATGCTATTTTGTGTTTATGTATGTAGCTGTGCGATTCTGACTTTTAGATCTGGTGGCTCCTCGGTAGGGTTGCAAACGAATCAAATAATTTTGCTCCGATTTGTGATTCAATTCGAAATTTTGTTATTTGTATTCGGAATTTTAGGATTCGAATTCGAATAAACGATATTCGGTTCGGTTTGATATATAAACAAATACAAATACGAAATCTCAACATTCGATTCGATATTCGTTTGTATTCGATTATATATTTTATTATATTTAATAAAATAATATAGTATATTATTGTAACTATATATAATAGTATAATATACTTCCTCCATTCCTAAATAACTTCTATGGACTCACAATTCACGTAATCCAATACACGTTTTTAATCCGTAATAACTCAAATTCCATAAAAGTAAAAATTATGAAAATTTGATATTCTAAATCTATGCGATTAGACGAATCCAACAAGATCTCACTTGACAATATTTTATCTTATATAATTGTATTAAAAAGTTCAGTCAAAACTACTTAATGAACAGTGACAAAAGTAAAAACGTGCCATTTAAAAAGGAACGGAGGTAGTATAATACTACTTTTATTGGTTACAGCCCAATATACATTTTTTTTTTGAGGAAAAATTATCTTAATCAAGATAATACAAATTCGGCCAAAGTCATGAAGGCACCGCGCCATTCATCCAGGACATAGACAGAGCCAAACGACATTCTAAACAACAAAGCCAATACCCTCATCGTCTCACACAAACAAAAGAGAACATCAGGTAATGGTATCAAGAAACAGCATCACCAACAGCCTCATATCATATCAGCATCTTCATGTGTCTTAAGTCTACTGTATGGTGCTTCAGCAACAGCAAAACATCAAAGCATAGCAGCAGCAGCAGCATCTTCAGCAGTTCACTTCTTTCAGCTTGTAGTGTCTACTGCCTTATTAGCGTCTTTCATAATCCAATCTGAAGAGTTGAAGTACTCCATTCATCCTCCCTTCTCAAGAAGAACCTCCCAAAGCTCGCCTATCAACCTTCACAGCAACCATTCCGGATTATACAACATCTCAGGAATAGCAACACCCATGTAAATGGTGACTCCAAAGACAATCCCATAAACTTGCTTAAAAATAACACATTTCCCCTGCATAGTACTCCGATCCAGTGTACAACCCAATATACATTAACTTGTAGTATATAGTTGGGCTCAATTCAATTAACTTATAGTTGGCTCAAATATCCATTAACTCTCAAAAGTGAAAAAACCCTTTATCCTTTTATCCGTAAATGTTTATTCCATGATAATAAAAAATAGTACTCCCTCCGTCCGGCGAAGTTTGACACCTTTCTTTTGGGCAAGGTAATTTAGGTGGTGAAGTTTAGTAGTTAAAGTGGTGTGAGTATTTGTAATTATGATTCTAATAAATTTTGATACTGTTTATTAGTTAACTTTGACTTAATGTTATCGTAATGATGTAATTAGAGAAAAATAATCAAGTGTGGTCTTGTTAGAATGGTCTTATCGTATAGTTTTAGAATATATATTTTATACAATTTTTATTTTTACCAAGTTTGAAATATTAAGAATTAAAGAAATACAATGGACTTTGTGTAGAAAAGTAAAATTGTATTGAAATTTGTGCAGAATAGTATGTAAAAGTGATTACTTTTAATGGGATTTGATAATAATTAAAATTCTAATTAAATTTATATTAATTAAATTTATCTAAAAAGGAAAGGTGTCAAACTTCGTGGGATACCCAAAAAAAGAATAGGTGTCAAACTTCGTGGGACGGAGGGTAAAAAATAAAAAATAAATAAAAAAAAAGAAAGAAAAAGAAATGTAAGTCTCAAGAGAGGATTCAAATATCGTTAACCCCCACTTCGACAGTGGGCAGTCGGCACTCCTCTCCAAAGTGGAAACTCAAACCCAAGTGCCGAATCATTTATCCCTTCCTGTTTCCAGCTACCGGCCATCCCTTCCGGCTTCCAGCCTTTCCCTCCATCGACAGTGCGACAGCGCCGCTCATCCCTTCCAGGCTGCAGCGACAGCGACGGCGTTATCAAATTCCTCTCTGCTCCGACGACATCTGGTGCGATCTCTTGGTTAGTTATCGTATTCGATCTCTGTGGCAAAATATATGCATATAATGAGGTTGTCCAGCCCTAGATCCTTTGACACATGTGAATATGTGAATATATGTGATGCACAAAAAGGGAGTCGAATCCAGCAGTAGGCAAAAATTAAATCGTATTTTGAGGACTTAAATTGGAGAAAGAAAGTAGTGTTGAAGTATCTTTTGGCGATATGCAGTATTATGGTGGTGGGTGCGAGAGTGAGTGGGTTTAATTTACCAAGTCATTTAATTTCTTTCATTTGCAGGGGTTTTGGATACTTGGTGGATTTGGTTCAAGTTTAGCAGAATGTGAGTGTGTGACCACTTTAATTTTCATCAAATGATCGACCCATTATACACTAGCTATTCCTATTATTTTATTGTTGGGTTTGGTTTGGTAATTGGTTTAGACTTTAGTTTTTAGCACTTCTTCCTTAGTTTATTCTAAAATTGCAAGAAACTAAGACTGTGCAGTCTGGAAACTGCGAACTAAAACGGAGCAGCCTGGCAGCCTGAAATTTTTTTTGATGTTTTTGGAATGTAGTGGAAAATTTGAATGTTATTGGAATTGGTATGTTGTTGAAACATTCAAGTTTTGCAACTTGAAAACCTACTTTTATCGAATCCTATTGGAATTTTGTATTGGATTTTTAATTTTAACATTATGAATTTCGAATCGAATAATTTCAAATCGGATCGAATAATTACGAATCGGAGCATCGAATCGAATAAAATAATATTGAATCAAAGCATTCGAATCGAATATTCGAATAGCTTCGAATAATTCGAATAGCTTCGAATAATTCGAATATTGATTTCGAATCGAATACGAATATCATTTGTTATTCGTTGGAAAACCGAATATTCGAATATTTTTCGGAATACGAACACGAAATACTGCTATTCGCTTCGCTTCGATTCGTTTGCAACCCTACTCCTCGGCGATGAAATGTGTATTTTAATGTTTTGGTGGTAATTTGTATTTGTGCGAGCCTTGAGAGTTATGTGTAAAATTCTGCGGATTGGGGGGGGGGGGGGGGGGGGGGAATAGCTGGATCGTTGTTTTATTTAATTTTTTAGCTGAGGAAGTTGTTAATGGAATGGAATGGGGAAAAATAGCTGGATCGTTGTTTTATTTTCTCTTCTCTTTTCCTCAATTCCAATTCCAATTCCCATTTCTCTGATGACCGTTTCGTCATGGCTCCCCGCTTTTCCCTTTTCCTTTTTCTTCTTCTTCCCTTCTTCCTTCTCCTCCTCCTCGTTGCGCCCCCTAATTCACTCGCCTCATTTGCCTCCCGCCAGGATTTCTCCATCATAGACTAAATTGAACGGAGAAGATCGCAAAACCCCCCCGGCAGCCATGGAAGGAGAACACAAACCTAAGTTGAACATCGCAATTATTCACCCTGATCTTGGAATAGGTAATTTCCTGTTAGATTTCATTGAATTTTGATGTTCAATTGGTGCTGAGATTTATTTATTTATTCAATTGGTATGTTTGAATTGCTTATTTTTCTGAGGGTTTTTTCATGCTGGAGTGGCCATGATAGTTCTGTGGGGAAGTCTGGGTGCAATTCGTGTGATTTATGTGGAAATTGCCCTCTTTTCTATTTCAGTTGAATATTGTAGCTACTATGGCTCAATCACATTGAATATAGTGTTGCTTTTGGGAGGTTTTTATGAGAAATAATGACAATTGTATGTGGCAAATAATGCCAATCGTCGATGAGCTTTACCACAATTGCAAAAGATTGCAGACAGATTATGTTTTGTGTCAATCAGTTGTTGTAATTGCTATTTGAAGAGCCAACTTTCATTTCCCCTTACGCAAGTTAATCCTTTGAAACAAAAGTAGGATTCTTGGTTTATATTTCTATTACATCTCTTCGTATTTGTTTTATTGAGGCTTATATGCATTTTATAATATTATAGATATAATGTTATGTTGTATATGATGACACCGTTCTCAACGGGCTACAAATTATCAACTTGCTTGGTTTATCCGTGTTTGGTCAGTTTGTTTCCTTTTATTTGATTTTATCTGCTTTCCAAATTGATAGGTGGAGCAGAACGGTTAATTGTTGATGCTGCTGTAGAACTTTCATCTTATGGTCATAATGTTCATATGTTTACATCACACCATGACAAAACCCGTTGCTTTGAGGAGACACTTTCTGGTGTGTGCCTACTTTATTTTCTTCTTTGTTTGTGGACAGAAGATTTTGATGGTGTGGTTATGCACATGTTATCAAATTTGCAAATAAAGAACTCTTAAATTTGCAGGTGTCTTTCCAGTTTCCGTATATGGCGCATTTCTTCCTCGGCATATTTTTTATAGGCTGCACGCTGTCTGTGCATATCTGCGGTGTATATATGTGGCTCTTTGTGTGTTGTTCCTCTATCCTTCCTTTGAAATTGTACTTGCAGATCAGGTGTCTGTTGTCATTCCGTTGATGAAGTTGAAAAGGTCATCCAAGGTCAAATGTACTCGAGACACATTCTATTAAGCTGTTACTTCATTTTGGCACATTGTAGCTCACAAATTTATTTCGACTAATATAGGTTGTGTTCTACTGCCATTTTCCTGACATGTTGCTAGCACAACACACTACCACCCTTAGGAAAATTTATCGAACACCAATAGATCGTATAGAAGAAATAACGACAGGTTTGTTGAGCTCAATAATGCCTTCCATCATATCCTATACTCACATAGGTTTACTTTTCTTCTGTACCATGTAATAGTATTGATTCATTGTTGGACTGCCTGATCTAATGCAGGTATGGCCAATTTGATTCTTGTCAATAGCAAATTTACTGCATCTACATTTGCCAGGACTTTCAAGCATTTAAATTCTCGAGGAATTAGACCAGCTGTGCTCTACCCAGCTGTCAATGTGGATCAGTTTGATGAACCTAATGCCACTAAGTAATACAAATGATTCTATCTCTTGGTATATGTTAAATTGTGAAATTATCATACCATTATGGAATATGCAGCTATTCCAAAACTAAACTGAGCATCTGTGAAATCATAACCTCATTGTCTGGTCTATCTAATTTTTTTCCTTTATTACTTTCAGGTTGAATTTTCTTTCAATCAATCGTTTTGAGAGGAAAAAGAATATAGAATTAGCTATATCTGCCTTTGCTAAGCTCTATAACAGGCGAAAAGACTTCCTTGAAGGTGACGATCAAAATGAGCTTTCCTTGATTATTGCAGGTAAATTTTGTCCTTTCGTGAGTATGTTGAGGTGGATTATCTATCTGCATTCATTTCAGAATAAGTTATGCACATATATGTATTTTTATTATTGTTATCTTAAAAAAAATTGTCACCATTGGAAGATGGAATGGCCTTTCAGAACAGATTGTATAACAGCTCTAGAAGATGTGACGACCCCTATTCAAACACTTTATGATGAAATACGCGAAGTTATTTCTATTATACGCTGCGTATGTTACATCAATCACATTTTCACCCATATTCTTCATTGACATGTTTGTATAAATCCATCTAGTCATCTTAATTGAATTGCCTTTATACTAACGGTAAGCATTGTTCATGAGACGAGCCAAGACTCATTAAAGATTATTGGTTGTGTCCCGTGGTCATACTGGTGTCAGTCATTCAGTTGTCTAAAGGAATGTTCCAGTTTTAGAAATATCATTCTACTAGTTTTCTCGTTGGTACAAGTTCTGTTTAGAGTTCTTTCGATGCTTAAGCTGCTTGATTCTCCAGTAAGAGACTTCAGTATAATTTACACCCTTTGTACAAATTGGATTCATTTTAAAATATCTAGGTAAAAGATTCTAGATATGGTTTTCCCAATCCCATTGCAATTTTTTTCCTTTATTCAATTTTACTTCTACCCCTCTTGACCACTTAATTTCCAATACAAAAACATTTCTCATGTACTTAATAATACACCATTAATGGGGATGTATTTGTAAGTTCAGATCATACCTTACTAATTGCATGTATCCCAACCAAAAAATGTAGTAGATTGTAACAGATCAGAGTGAGGACTGATAGAGCATAAAGTGTATGAATTTTGAACTTATTTCAATGCCCTGCTATCTATGTGAAGGTTTGTCCTTACAATTTGGGGGACCGTCTTTTTTCGGGTTTGTTTCATTTTTGTTCTTAAGAAAGCCAGCAAACAACTGTGAACATCCATCTTCAAGCTCCTAATGTCTGCATAATTTTGATGAGCCAGCCAATTTATATTGTTATTGAAATACATTTTTATCTGTTCCACTGTTTATTCTAAGGTGGTTTTGACAAGCGGCTTAGAGAAAACGTTGAGTACTTGGAGGAACTCAAAACCTTAGCAGAACACGAAGGTGTGTCTTATCAAGTCCGGTTCATCACATCTTGCCCAACATCTGAAAGAAACACTCTGCTTTCTCAATGTCTCTGTGTTCTCTACACACCAAAGGTTTGCCCATCCCTATCCAATATTCTGTCAATTATTTGAAAATGTCATATGTTTTTGCAAATTTCCTCCTAATGCAGTCATTATAGGACGAGCATTTCGGTATTGTCCCTTTAGAAGCCATGGCAGCCTTCAAGCCTGTAATAGCCTGCAACAGTGGCGGTCCTGTTGAGTCAATCAAGAATGGCGAAACAGGCTACCTTTGCGATCCCAATCCGGACGACTTCTCCACGGCAATGGAAAATTTCATCAAGGATCCTCAGATGTCAAGAACCATGGGAACACAGGCACGACAACATGTGGTGCAATTGTTTTCCACCAGGATATTTGGGCAGCATCTGAATGCATATGTAGTTGATACAGCGCAGAGGCGAAAGCAGGAGTGAAATAGGCACATGTATGTGGAAAGTGAACTATAAAATGGACGTTTTTGGGACCTAACGATCCACTTTGTAATTCCTATTTGCTCCAGAAGCTGAACTGCTGTAGCTTCACAGGTTCATGTAATTGCTGAATGGGCTGATCCCTACGGTTTAGACTTCAGGGTTGAAGTGTCAGATATTTTTTATTACCAGTTTAAGATATAATGGTATTTCTCTTAATAATTTGGTATTTTATCTCCTCTGTATCCTGTGGCTGGATCATTCTCATGCTATTTCTGAATGCCACTTATCTTGAACATACAGTGGTAATAATGTGAAATTGTGAGAAGAGTTCTCAAACTTGTTTTGTTTGTCCAAGCATATTTAATTTGTGTTATAAACAATAGAATTCGCATTTGCTCTGGAGTTAATTTGAAGAAACATCTTTAACATTATGCTAATTCTGATACACAACAATTGAGTTTGCCCTATTTAACTTTTGATGCCCCTCTCCAATAAACATTATTTAGATGAGGCATTTGAAGTGTTCTGATGAACATTCACTCTAGAGTACGCAATCAAAACAACAAATGATTTTAATTTAGAGATCAGATAAGGGTCTCATTCTAACCCTCATCTGATCATAGTGTTACTCTTTTTCATTTGAAGGTTGGTCCTGGATCTTTTGTATGAGGCCCTTTGGAAAATGCAAGCGATACTAGTCATGTTAGTGCCTCAATTATAATATGCAAGCTCGTGTCTGTATCATGTTGCACTTCTGTAACTTATTTTTCTTTTTTTCTTTTTTTTTTTTTGGTAATTCTAGGGCACCAAAGCTTTTCTGCAATGAGAAGTATTGCCCTACTGAACTACTTCATCCACCTGAGGATTGCAATGTGAATGTTTCATTACCTTTGGTTCGGTGCTTTTTAGGAGTCATTTTTTATAAGTTATAATATTAGTTTTAGTAGTGGATGCTTCAAACTCCATTAACTTGTTTCACTTGTATGACTGAACCCAACTTTGTTGCACAGTATGCCGAGTTGAGGATATAATTGTGGAAGGTGCAATAGAAGGTTCTGTGGTTCATTTTCATTTGGTCAGAACTGTGGTGGTGAAATCTAATGGTGTAGTAAGTGCGTCTGGGCTAGGTATGTTCTTTGCCTTTGCTGATTATGGTCTATGATGCTCGGACTCGGCGAAAAGGGTGCCGTACCGGTGTCCGTCGCGGATACCGGTACGGGATCTGGGGCGGGCGCTTCAGGCGGCGGCACGGACTCGGCAGGAAGGGGAAATGGCCGGCCGGGCAGCGAAGAGGAGCCGGCGGCGGACAACAACGAAGAGCGGGGACGGTGCGTTGGACCAGGCGGGGACATTGGGTTGCGATTCTTAAAGAATAGTGTAAGAGGATAGGGTAACAGCCTAACAGGGAGAGCAGGAGAGGGTTTTGGACGTTTGGTGAAGATGGAGTTTGGGTAAGTTTTTGGAGAGGACCGAAAATTGCTTGGGAAGATAAAAGGAAGATGAACAGCAAAAAATTAAAGGCAATTGAATTTCAGGAACAGCTGTACCTTGAAAAATTAAAAGCCAATTGAACTTCGAGAATAGCTGTACTTTTAAAAGGATGAATAATTAATTGTGGCTGATACTTTTATATCTAAATTAAGCAAAAATTTATTTTGCCTGCTAAACAAAAAAAAAATCTAAAAATAAAAGTCTATTGATACCTATAATAAATATATATATATATATACATATATAAATTTTGAACTGTGTCCTCGCACCCGTGTCCTAATTCCGGATCCTTTTTTGCCGTGTCCCCGGATCCTATTTTTTAAAATAGTAAGTGTCCGCTACATATCCCCACACCCGCGTCAGACACCCGTACCCGAGTCCGAGCAACATAGATTATGGTTGAGATTACTGACTAATGTGTGGTTAATTGTCCCACATTGATTAAATAGCAAAGTTGAGCCTTGTATAAATGATGGAGTCTAACCACTTGCTCTTGAGCCTTGAGGTTTTAAGATCTGTTCATGGCTTCATTATGGTTCACTTTAACCATAATTATATTTTATTTCATCACTGGACAAGAACAGAGATTCTTTAGAACAATGCTAATTGAATTTATTACTTGTGTTATGCGTTTAATGCAACCGCTCTAAATGTAATATCTCAAAAGTAAACTTTTAGCTTGGAAACAGGCTGTGTTGGTGGGTGGGGCCATGGAGAACTCTTACCTAGTGGTCTTACTTGTGGTGCTGGGCATTGCGGTAGAGGAGGTGATGCATATTATGAGGGAACTTATATTGGTGGTGGTGCTGCATCCGGCAGTGCCGAGTTGCCTTGTGAACTTGGTAGTGGAAGTGGAAATGAGAGTTTGCCTGGTTCAATTGCTGGTGATGGCGTGATTGGTAAACTCAATAATTACTACCTTTTTTTCTTAAATTTTTTTTTTTATTTATGTTTCAGGTTGAAGATTTTAGTATAAGCAAATGCACTGAAACTACTGTTATTTGTCTTCTGTTATACAATCAAATCGTTGCCCTGAATTTTTATCAGTATCAGAATGCATTGGAATGTTGGGTGCAACCGTGCATGTTGTACTTTGTTTCACTCCTGTTCCACCGCAATATTTTTAGTTGAAGTTCATTTTGAATAAGTTTTTTTTAGAGTACCTTTTGCTATTCATGCATCTGATTTGTACTATTGATCAATTGAAATATTCTCTAAATTCCCAACTGGATATAGGATCATAATTTTCAGGGCCACTTCACTCCTGATCTCTTATGATGGATGCATTTTCAGTTATAGTGAGCAGTTGATCTTGGCTGGATTATGATTTTGCAGTCAAATTCATTCCAATGAATTTTTCCATACTTCCTTTTTATTCATCTACCCCTGCTTGTAGTTTGCGTCAGTTGAAATCAACTCCTAAATAGGCAACATAATAGGATGCTGGTTGTTGCTTGTTAGTGTTACGGACTTACTGCAAAGACTTGAAAGGATATTTTACATCGTTTAGGCCAACTTGTCGTATTTCTGGTGGTTCGAAACTGTGTGGTTCTCTCACTGAGCTACAATGCTGGATCCATTAGGCATAAGATGTCATTTTAATGACGACATGATCCAGACATCTAGTTTGTTGATATTTTGTTACTATTTGTTTCCATGCCTGTTGAGAACTTTTAGTTCATTACTGTTCACGCTAATGCTGGTTGCTTCCTTAAACAGCGATGATGGGTTCATTGGAGCATTCCTTGTCAAAATTGGATGTGCATGGTGAAATTGAAGCTGATGGAGAAAGTTATGGGAAATATGTTGGAGGGGGGGGGGGGGGGGGGGGGGTCGGTCCGGGGGGTGGATCTGGAGGAACAATTAATTCTTCTTTTTATCAAAAATTTAATCCTAGACAGAACTGCTCTGATCTCAACAACTGGAGGGCATGGAAGCCCTGATGGGGGTGGCGGAAGGATTCACTTCCATTGGTCTGAAATTCCTGTTGGAGATGAATATATGCCAACGGCTACTGTTAATGGAACTATTACTGTCAGGTGCGTCTGTCTCTGCAACTTTTCTTTGGATGTGCAAAGTTGGGCTGTTGATATGCACAATAAACATTTGCAAATTTTGCTGTCACTCAGTGGTTGAACTTCAATTGCGAAATAATATATTTACCATGACTCTTTGTGAAGTTTCATGATTAGTTTCATCATTTCAAGTTCAATTGATCTTCTGCTCTCTGTTTTTTTTGGCTTAATATATATATCTGGAACTGCAGAGGAGGGGTTGGTAGAGGCACGGGGGGTGAAGGTGAAAATGGGACTCTGAGTGGAAAAGCCTGCCCGAAAGGTGTATATGGCATATTTTGTGAGGTAACTTCTGTACATGCTTCTGTTAAGCCCTTTATATTCATATTTATCACTTGTACTTTTACAGGCTCTCATAAACTTTAGGAACTCATGTTGGCATTGTTATCTATAGCTTTGTTTGTATGTTACATTTGTCAATATCTGTTTGCATCATTAGTTTTTATCTGGTGGGTACCTTAGGAATTGCTGGAGGGACTAAGAGGTAGTATTGGGTTTTTTTATCAGGAAGGGTAGTGGGTGTTTTATGATGTAGCCTCTTGGGATATCATATGCCTCATTGTTATACTACCCTTGAAGAACTGCTGATATACACTTTTGGAGGGGGCCTTGGTTATTTGGTTTCATACTCTTGAGTGTTGTCATTGTTTTAGGATGAAGTTTGCTGGTGGAGATGAACTGCAATGTGTGGTGTATCTTTCACCAATTGATCGCTCATTACCATTTTTAGAGTCATTAAATGAGGTACCCAAATTGTGGTGTATCTTTCACCAATAGTGGATATTGGAGAATCTGCTGGCCTTTATTTGTTATGAGAACATTATATATGCTTTTTTTATTTCCTTCAGGTTTTAGAAACAAGCAGAATTGATGAATCTAAAAGCCACGTCCATCGCATGTACTTTTTGGGGGCTAATACTACTTTCAGTGATCCTTGGCATCTTCCACATTCCCCTCCTAAACAAGTGAAAGAAATACTAGTGTATGGGCTATATTTCTTAATTATACATGGATTTGTTGATTTTGTTACTCTGTTTTGTTGATAGATATGAGGATGCATTCTTCAACATTTTTATTTATTGATGATCTGAATACATTATTAGCGTCTTATCAGTGGTGGGAAGGATCAATATATATATATATATGGCATCCTTTGTGTTATTGCGTATCCACTCGCCTGGTCATGGTTGCAGTGGCGCCGCGCCGCAAGGAAAAAGTAAAGCACCTTCGTGAATATGTCCGTTCAGAATATGATCATGCTTGCTTGCGTTCTTGCCGCTCACGAGCTTTGTATGAAGGGCTGAAGGTATGCTCCAGTGTAAATCTTCTAAATTGCAAAGATATGCTTGTAAAACTACTTGTTTATAACTTGGACTGTGATAAAAAAAAAAAAAAAAAAAAAAAAAAAAAAAAAATTAAAAAAAAATTAAAAAACCAACAAATGCTGTATAATGAACTTCCTCAATAAACTTATCGTGGCCTTTGCTTTAATGCCAGCTCAATTTTTCTCCACATTAAATACTTTTGTCCTGAAACTGCCAGCTTTTAATTGATTCCAAAGAATGAGATATAGATCTAGATAATACACTCAGGTATTTGTGAATTTTTAAAAATATCCTTACACCCCCAAGCACACTGTTTATGCACGATTGATTTCATTGGCTCAAGATTTGGAGTGATGTTCTTTGCTGCAAGTAGTGGTAGTACTTCGGAATGCCAATGCATTTAAGTGTACAATTTTGTTGCACTAGATAAAGCTGTGTAAGTTCTGAATCTGAAATCTTGAATAGTTGAATCTTTCTGCGACTTGTGTCATTAACCTGGGAGCTTGAAATGAATAAAAAGGATGAATTGGTGATTAAAATCAATTAAGTTACTATACTGACTATTATAAATCTGCATATGCGGACATGTTCCAGCAAAGTGCATGATGTGCTATGTGTTGTTATCATGAGGTGCATTCATTCCATTTAGAGGTATTTATTAATTAGGGATAGTGGGCTATGTGTCATCATGAGGTGCATTCATTCCATTTAGAGGTATTTATTAATTAGGGATAGTGGATCTGTCAATGGACGTAATTAGTGCGTGATTGTTGCATTCACATTGTGGGGTTCGGACTTAATTGGCAGAAATGGATGCTCGATGACAGAACACAATGTGAACTGGTTGACAGCATATACTAGTTACTATTTTTCAATACTATTTACTACAGCATCAGTTAAACAGAGACAGAACACAACGGGAGTTAAACAGAGACAGAACACAACGGGAACTGGTTGGCAGCATGTAGTAGTTACTATTTTCCCATACTATTTACTACAACATCAATTAACACAGAGACAGAACACAATGTGAACTTGTTGGCAGCACCTGTTATTTATTATTTTCCCCAGACTATTTACTACAGCATAAGTAAAAAAGATACAGAACACAATATGAACTGGTTCACAGGATATTTACGCATAATTTAATTAGTAATTCGATTGACATGCCGTAGTAATCTTCCACACAAAATCTTTTGCTAAAATTAAAAAAAATGTAAAATCTTCTAAATTTGGACAAAAATCTTGGCCCACCTCATTAAACTTTTGACAATTTCCGCACACGAGTATTTTCTAAAATATCCCAGGTTAAATTTATTGAATAAAAAGAGTTATGATTTATGGGAAAGGGGTTTAAGGATATATTTCACTTTTTATTACTCATATGGGGTACTCTGATTTCAAATGGCGCTGTGGACCTCCCTGGCATGAAACTTTTGACAACTTTCACGGTGCAGCCGGGATAGATAGTTCAATCTTAACCTTCAGTCTGTCACACTGAAGGTTCCTGGCAATTTGCATCATGGAACTTATCATAGTTCCATGTCATGAAAATCCGCGCCATGAAACTTTTATCACATTCCCACTATATGAGCATTTTCTGAAAGATCATAATCCTGGTTTTCGATTTTATTTAATGAAATCAATTTATGAGGATGGAGTTGGAATTAGGGATATATTTATAGGTTGTCATGTTTTTATTACTCGTGTTAAGAAACTGTGGCCCGAAAGCGCACGGTGTCAAAAATTGCAGTAATTTATAGTAAGACCGGATCGTTCACTGAAGGATGTGCGATAAAAGAAGGGCCCACGTCGTTTTACTAGATTTTCCATTCGTATTGCTCCAATGGTTTGAAAAGTGACTAACAACTACTGACATGAATTTAAACTAAACTATAAAAGCGTTTAAATCTATTCTTCAAAGCAAATAAATTTATTCTAGAAAGCATGTAAAGTTACTCTAAGAATGCGATAACTACTGTCTATGAAAGCAGTGAATATTTACACTATGCCAGCTGTGAAGCTGAATCATAATGCAGACAGAAGGGACAGGAAGAAAAGAATGAAAATTGGACAAGATTAGATAAAGCAGTATTAAACTTCCATTTTTTTATACACAGATCTTTGTTTGAGATAATCCTATCAGATAGCTAATTCTCATGCTCTCAATACTGCTTTCCCTTTAACAGACAGGTACTTACAGTGTGAGTTTACATGTTCTTAAGACCGCAAATTCTAAGATACCACAGATTCGTAACTGCCCTGGCCTGGGTGTGTTACTTCATCTGTGGTGGACAAGCAACACCTGGCAAATCATTTATTGGAATGCCAAGTACTACTATCATTCCCCCATGTCACACCCAAAGATTCTAATTAAGCCCTAAACTATCCCTTAACTATCAATCATAGTAGCAGTTACGCAACTCTCAATACAACCGAGTGACCTCTAGAGAAAGCAGTTAAAATAAAGCGGTAAAAGAAAGCGTTAAGGAAAGCAGTTAAAACCTATCACTCGGAGGTTTTGAAGGTTTGACCCTGGTAGTAAAAGACAGCTCCCCATCAGGATGAAGGGGTATGGATCAAGAATTCCCGGCTCTTGGTGAACCACTTGTGTGTTCACTTCCTTCCGGGTGATTATGAGATACAAACTAATGAAACGAACTAATAAATTAGTTTGTTCCGGATGCACTCACTCAGGACTCAAAAATAAGCTTTGGCAGAAGAGGATAGCAGTTGAACGAAAACTCAACCCTATCTTAGAAAATAACCAAGGCCTGGATGATATTCCTCTAAAATTATTTACTACACTGTATTTGAGTCCAAGTGGACCCCATCTCGGTGTAATATTTAATTTTAGATTCCCAACAAACAGCAATTTTGAAGAATAATGGATTTGAAAATCATTCCCTAAACAGGTACTAGACTCTCAGTTAAAACACAGATCCTTTCAGTCTAGGTGAGACCTAATCGCTGACTCTGCTTCTAATTTCCCAAAATCAACCCTTGACAGAATATGAATTAGTCATAACTGAAGAATTTATCTCTTACTCAGATCCGGATTTTACAAAGGAGTTTTTATCGGAAATTTAACACGCAATATCTGTTTAAGATCTAGACTTCTATTGTCCAAGGGAAGGATCCCAGAATACTTTAGACTACAATAATACATAAAAATAGCATGCATAAGGATATATGGAAGTGTAAAATCAACTGACCCAAAATATAGATGCGGGTCTAGACAGAAGGTGGAACACAGAAATGAGGTGGTCAGGAGACCAAAGTAATGGCAGAATAATCGGGTGGACTGTAAACATCTACTGTCCAATTTCCCAATCACTCGGATGAAACGAATTTAGACAGCTTAGACCCTATAATGGCAGTGTCAATGCCAGTTGGGCCTCCACTGTCTGTGAATTCGGATAAAAACCTACATGCTTCCTCTCTGCAGTACTTATCAGCTAATGTTGACAGACATTAGCAGAGTTTTATTACAGATTGGAATTTGGGTTGGAAAATAATGTAAGTAAAATAAAACTGTATCTGGATAGGAGTCAGCTGAGCAGCTATTATAACCCCGGATGGGCGAACCGCCAAGGCTACCACTGATTGTTATCCAAACCATGCAAAATAACATTTAGTAATTAATACCCAGAATACGAGCTAGTTATCCATGAGGGAATTCCCGCCAACATTAGTCTGATGTATTCTTTACTAATTGTTACACACAATACACAAAAGACAAAATGAATTGAAATAAAGAGAGGAACTTGCATGAGAGACATTGGTTTCTCATGCAAGGTGATGGAATTAATCCATAATTGATGGCTTAAATAATCCCTCCTACCATAATTAATTACAGTCCGGATTATCTGTTTAAGACATCATGATTTTGTTTATAGAAAAATGTTTTAGTGACAATTGAACAAAGGTCCTCTAATCACAACAATTAGTAATTTAATTATTGCTAATTAAAATCATCAATCATTGATGACCGGAGGGTTCAATTAATTAACAGATAGGAATGGAGAATCAAAATTTTGGCAGCATAATGCCTTATATTGCAATTCTAGGGTATTACATCTTAATCCGTGGGATTCAGATGTGAGTTTTTGCAATATAATGGGGGGGTAGGAGATAAGAATTTTGGGCTAAAATAGGGAGAAGGATTCTGTCGAGATACCATAAATGGTGTCAAGGGCCTAGACCCTCGACATGGGTGCCTCGACAGGTTTACAGAAATCTGGGCAGAGTTTCACCTTGCGTCACTAAGCAAAAGTTGTGTCGCGGACCGTGGGTCCGCGACAAGTATTTAGCGACACAGAGTTACCTCTGGAAATTTCTAAGTATTTTGGTTCCCAGTCGCGATCCTGGAATTGTGTCGCGGAGCGTGGCTCCGCGACAGGATGTTTAGCGACTGGGGTTTTCAAAATAAATGTGCATGGCATAATTTCATGTCTTGGAATAAAGGTTGAGTCGCGGACCATGGGTCCACGACTAGGGTGTTCCGCGACAAGAGCCATGCAGACAAAAATAACAAGGGTTTGATTCCTGGTTGCTAAGCATGGTTGAGTCGAGGACCGTGGGTCCGCGACAAGGTGTTTAGCGACCAGGGGTTTTCAGATAATGGAGACAAGTGTCCTTAGACATCCATGTCGCGGAACACCCTCCTGTCGACAAACGTGGCTTGCCGACAGGAGTCGGTTGGCGACAAGGGTGGTTCAGGACCCAAGTCAGTAAAAGCAAAGTTGAACAGTAGCATGCAAAAAGTGTGATCTCCCCCCATTTCGGATTAAAAAGCTATTCTAAGTCAAAAACACCCAAACAACATTTTAAAATAACAAGAACATGCTTGAACAGAAATAAACCTATCTAGAACAGCATTTAAAATAGAGCAACATCCTAATCTAGGGTTTGATCACACACGTACATGAATGCCATCCAAAAAGAGTACAATAAGCATAATGATAGGAAATGGGGTCAAAATGACTCCAAAAAGGAAAATAAAAGCATAAAATCCATGGGGTGTGAGACCCATTTCATGATTTGGGATACATTTTTTGGTGCATATTTTCCCATATTATTAAATGGGGTTTATTAATACCCATCATTTGGGTGATACAAACCCTAAACCAAGCTTAATAACAAAAACGAAACTGTGAACAGTGGCTACTTAAGCTATTTAAATCAAAAACAGAAGTATGAAACTATTCTAAGCTAAGCTAAGCTAATGCAAGAATTAAATAATACAAAAAAATAAAACTAAGCTAAGAACTACCTAGAGAGAAATCCTTCAATCTGTCTTCAAGATAAATGAAAATCTAATCTCTCGAGCTCATAGGGGTCTCCTCATATTTATAGGAGTGGAGCCCTAGGCCCATGGGCTTGATCTGAGGCCCACTATGTCTCAAGACATCACACACATCACAACTTTGTCGCGGGACAGGGCTGCATGTGGCAAGGCTTCTCGACTGGGTCTCGTGTCTCTATCCGTGTCCGTGTCGCGGAAGCATGGACCGCGACAGGGGTTCCTCGACTGGGGTGTGGCTTGGCCTCCAAGGTGTTGGTGGCGCTGAGCTTGGTCGTGTCGCGGAACCATGGTCCTCGACCAGGGTTCCTCGACTGGGTTCCCAGACTGGTCTTCTTCTTCATTTTGTATGTTGGTCGCGGCTCTCTCCTGTGTCGCGGAACCATGGTTCTCGACCAGAGTTCCTCGACCAGATGTTCCCAGACAGAGCTGAATGGGCCAGATGAGCCAAAGTTATTCTTTTTGTGGGCTTTTTGATTTTTCCCATCTTTTTGCATTTTGTGGGCTTGTTTATTCTTTTGCCCATCTTTTTCATTCCTTTTCTTTTCTTTTCTTTTTCTCATGTTTTTGGATTTTTCTAGCATAAATGTGTAATAAAATTACATATTTATGCATTTTTCATACCAGCTCAATATTTTTACAATTATGCATAAATCAGTCCAATTCTACTGCTTTCTTATTTATTATAAGACCGGAATGCGATCAAATGCCCGTTTTAGACACGGAAATGGATTGAAAATAATGGTCATTTCTGGCCATTATCACCTCACATAAAAATGCCCCACGATTTCGGGGGAAAAAAATGGCAACATCCCTTCATTTGCATAATTTAATAAAGTATAAAAAAGGAAAACATAAAAACTTCTACTGCCATCTGTCAAAGGGAAAAAAAAAAAAAAAAAAAAAAAGCACAACTTATACTTACCCATAGCAAGTCTGCATTTCCTGACTCAGTACAGGAACCCACTCCGATTAAAATTATTTCACTAGACAAGCATTTATTGCTCTTTTGATCAAATGATAAGTGAATCAGTTGTAGGTTTTATTTTATTCATAAAAAATGACTGATATATGCTATTGGATTCTCCTCCTTAACAGCTTAAGCTTTTAGTAGAGTTGGTTCACTAACATGGTATCAAAGCCATGTTATCCATTATGGTATCTCATCGTTTCCGAGATGAATATCATCTCAAGGAGGGGTGAATGTCTCATATCACCTATATGCTGGCATGCCCCCTTGTTTATATGGATATGAGCCACACTACCTATCACCAATTGGTTTTGGGTTGGAACCTCGTATCCATCATCTTTCTAACAATAAAATTCATACTCAATTAAGTTATTGCATTTATTGTTGTTGATAGGCTTAATAGAGTAACTGTTGAGACAAATTCATTTTCAGTGAAAGGTGTCTTTGTCGAATAAGGCCATAAATTACAAAATAAATTAAAATTATGAATAAACTGTAGAGTGACTGGAGCTATTTTTGTATTTCTTGTTGCTACATGCGCAACCAAATCCAGAACTTTGGAAATAATATTAGCAGTTTGAAACACATTTTGATACAATGTCATATGTGAATTTGAACTCTTGTACTTGGTTCCATATAAAATCCTTCATAGTTGATACTTTAATGAGATTCTATTTATTGTCTTTCTCATGGCAGCAATGCTAAATCATGTGTCCCAACTCAATAATTCTACTTGAACCTTTTGCTGCATTTTTTTTCTTAACAAATGCCTCCTCCCACATACACCTATAACTTATCTTAGTGGGTGAATTTTTCTTAGTTCAATGATTCTGCTTACACCACAGGTTTCCGCAACTTCAGATTTTAATGCTAGCTTATGTTGATTTCTTCCTTGGTGGAGATGAAAAGACGGCTGGCTGACCTTCCTCCTCGCCTACACCAAAGGTTTCCAATGTCATTAGTGTTGGTAGGAGATGGATCTTACATGGTCCCGTTCTCCCTTCACTGTGATGATATTTGAGAGATTTAGAGTCTACCCCCCTTCCATTTAGTTTCCATTTTAAAAATACCCTTCCACCAAAACTTAGAGTTTACTCCCCTTTCAAGTTTTGACTTATAATTTACCACCCCTTAAATCCCCAAAAGTTAAACATTTTTTAAATCATCCCTAAAAAAAGTCATTGAGGAAAAATGATGCAACACATGTTACCATACTAACACTCACATCATTACCACACAAATACACCATTCATTATCACACCAATACTTAATCACCACACAAACAACTTTACCACACCAACCCTTTATAAACCACCACACTTATTCTATATAAATTACAAAATCAAACTTAACATATTACCAACTCTTTTTAAACTATTACCACACTAGGGCACCAAAAGTTAGCATTACCAACACAATATCACGCATTCACCAAAACACACCACCAATCAGGCACATAACACACAACTCAAACACCATCTCCCTTAAACCCCAAACAATCGATCGGAAGAGAGGGTGGGGAGGAAAGCAAGGAGGAGGAAGTACCGGTGGGGAGGAGGCGCTCCAAAAAGAGGATCAAAGGGAAGGAAGATGCCACGATGTCGACGGTAGGCTTCATTCGGTCCCCTTTTTTTTGGCAATATGTTGTTGTGCATTTGTGTTGGGTTTGTGATTTTGATATAGAAATTGTGTGAGTTTGATTTGTGTTAAGTGTTTGATAATATGAGGCTTGATTTATATATTGAAATTGGTGAATTTGTAGAAATAATTGTTGATGAAATGTTAATACTTTGAATATGCAAGCAAGGTGTTCGATTAAATGCCCGAATGGATTGGTTTTTTATTTTTATTTTTACCACAATTTTGAGTTACAAGACTTGTAGGTTGGTTTTGGATGTGTAGATCCTTGGCATTGCCCGGGATTAATGTACTTTTGTTGATTACATTGAAAATGTAGCTTTGATTGTGTTCTTGTTGATTTGAATTGGGATTTTCTTAAAGTTTGAAGTGAGTGAAGGGCGATGGATTTGGCATATAAATTGGGGAGTTTTTTTTATTTTGGTTGATTTAAACTTAAACTCATGTTATTGGGAAGCTATTGGTATATTGCACACTTTTTTAAAACGAATTGAGTGAAATTTTATGGATTTGTGGAGAAGGGGTGGTAACCGACGGCCGACGGGTGGTGTTGGATTTTTTGGAATTTTTGTGTTATTGTTGAATATTTTTTGTCTTTTTGTTGCATAGATTCGTTGGATTGTAGATGTTTGCCAAAATTTTGATTCTTTGATGAATGTTAGTGATATAATTTTGCAAGCAAAGTGTTCGATGAAATGGCGGGTATGGAATAATGATGGTGTTTATAAGGTGAGGAAGGATATGAATTTCGGGCTCTCCAGTGCTCGGCTAAATGCCTTAAAGATTTTGTGGACAATGTGGATATAAGGTGGTCGGATGGGCACAGAGAAGCAATTGAAGCCACTCGATTTGGGCATTTTACGAAACTGAGCAAGGATAAGCTTGTTGTTAAGAGATAGATCCCAAACATTGTAAAACCGAATTATTTGATGTAGAATGAAATGTTTAGTGATGACAGATTTGAATTGTTGTGTTTGGGTTATTGCAATTGGTTGCCATTTGAATTAGTATTTTTGTGTTACAGATTATTGGTGGTATAGTATATTGGATTATATATTTGTGAACCGTAATCGTTGTATGAATTTGATATTATGTGATTTCATAATAATTGATATTTTTAAATGAAATTTTCATGTTAGATGTGCATTTGTGCTTGTTAAACAACCATCCGAAACTCTTTGAAATGGACAAAACCATTGGGAATGACCGTTCCACGACCGTCCGGAACTCTTTGAAATGGACAAAAACATTGGGACGGTCCCCCGGGACCGTCCTACGACCGTCCCGTGACCGTCCGGAACTCTCTGAAATGGACAAAATATTTGGAAGGTTCACCAGGACCGTCCCAAGACCGTCCCATTGGTTACCACACTTTGAAGTTTTCAGTTACCACGATCCTCATTACTTGATTACCATAATATGAAATAATTGGTTACCATTTCTTTAAATTATTGGATACCAAACTTAAAGTAAGTTGGTTACAACAAATTTTATTACTCAATCCACATAAAATCTCAATTTATTTCAATTACCATAATTTAATATTTTAATGTTATTTCAATCCAAAAAATATTGGTTACCACACTTCTCAATGGAATTTTACCACAATCCGCCTCTTTGTTACCACGTTCCTAAAAGTGATTTCACCGCACAATACTATTGAAGGTTACCATGTTTGTACTTGATCGGCTACCATATATTTTTTTTAAATTCCAATCCCCATAATTTACCTATTTTTTTTTTAAAAAAAATGGACTACCAAACTTCATAACCTACTTACCACACTTTCAAAATATTTTACCACACTTGTAAAATGAAACTTTACCATATTAATTATTCCTCACTCTTCATGTTACCAAGTTTTCCCCCAAAAAATCCCCAAAATGCAATGCTCTCATTTAAAAAAAAAAATTGAGTTACCACACTTTATAACTTAATTACCACGCTTTCAAAATATTTTACCACGTATATATATGAACATTTACCATGTTGTTTGGACGGTCTCAAACCCTTGTTGACCGCCCAATAACCCTAGTTGACCGTCCCAACATCCGTGACCACAAATCATATTATTATATTACCATGGTATTACGTATTTGTTTACCACACCTCTTGTAATTGCATTACCACAATCCACTGATTGGATTACCATGCACCATTTTATCGTGATTATGCGTAGGGCATCCTATTACCTTTTTTTAGTGGCGCCAAGGTTGGAGACTCAATCATTACAACATTTCTCATCGGTGCATGTTAATAGAATTGAGAAACACGATATACTCCGTTATTACATCATATTGCATCATTTTCGTCAATTGAATGTCTTTGAGTGGTAATTCATTGAGTTGCATACATTCGTTAATACGGAAACTCAATTGTTAATTGCATTGTATGACATTAAACGATCATACGCCACATGGTAGATATGATTCGATGCCACCCATGTATTTCTCGTATAATTTTCAATGATATAGTATATTACTATGTTTATGTTATGGTTACCGTCGGTTATATGTAAACATGAGTATCCACTAAATACAATGTATGACATCGCCGATTCGACATATTCCTTGGAAAATATGAGTATACACAATTACATGTATTGATTGTGCACCTAGAACCTACGAATACGATTATATCATTATGTTACCACGCTGCTTTTATTGGTATTATCATATACACCATAAATTTTTACCATAAATCCACCACATGTTACCACATTTGTATAGTAATTGTTACCACTGTCATATTACCATATTTACAAATGAATTGGAAGATTATCACACTCATATATTCACAATTACCACAATTGGTTACCACAATCCACACGGAGTATCAATTGGTTAACCCAATTTTTTTTAAAAAAATGAGAACGTTGAATTTTGGAGATTTTGGGGGGGAAAACGTGGTAACATGACGAGTGAGGAATATTGTAAAGTTTCTTTTACATGTGTGGTAAAATATTTTAAAAGTGTGGTAATTAGATTATGAAGTGTGGTAACCCAATTTTTTTTTTTAAATGAGAACATTAAATTGTTGGGGATTTTTTGGGGGAAAAAACTTGGTAACATGAAGAGTGGGGAATATGGTAAAGTTTACTTTTACAAGTGTGTTAAAATAATTTGAAAGTATGGTAAGTAGATTATGAAGTGTGATAACCCAAATTTTTTTAAAATGAAAATATTGAATTTTGGGGATTGGGGGGGGGGGGGGGGGGGACTTGATAATATGACGAAAGAGGAATATGGTAAAGTTTCATTTACATGTGTGGTAAAATATTTTAAAAGTGTGGTAATTAGGTTATGAAGTGTGGTAACCCAAATTTTTTTCTAAATGAGAACATTAAATTGTAGGGGATTTTTGGGGGGGGAAAAACTTGGTAACATGAAGAGTGAGGAATATGGTAAAGTTTCCTTTTACAAGTGTGGTAAAATAGTTTGAAAGCGTGGTAAGTAGGTTATGAAATGTGGTAACTCAATTTTTTTTTTAAAATGAGAACATTGAATTTTGGGGATTTTGGTGGGAAAAAATGTGGTAACATGACGAGTGAGGAATATGGTAAAGGTTCCTTTTACATGTGGGGTAAAATATTTTAAACGTGTGGTAATTAGGTTATGAAGTTTGGTAACCCAAATTTTTTAAAAATGAGAACATTAGATTGTTGGGGATTTTTGGGGGAAAAAAACTTGTTAACATAAAGAGTGAAGAATATGGTAAAGTTTCCTTTTACAAGTGTGGTAAAATATTTTGAAAGTGTGGTAAGTAGGTTATGAAGTATGGTAACCCAAATTTTTTTAAAATGGGAACGTTGAATTTTGGGAATTTTTGGGGGGAAAAATATGGTAACATGACGTGAGAAATATGGTAAAGTTTCCTTTTATATATGTGGTAAAATATATATTTTTTTTCTTTTATTACACTTATGGGTATAGTTGGTATTTCACATCTAGTGCATTATTACACTAATTTATTTATATTGTTAAGTATAGTTATGGTTTTAATCTTTTGGGGGGGGTTAGGTGTGAGTTTTGTAGGTGGGGGAGGGGGTTGACTCAAATTTATGTTTTGGGTGGGGGTAAACTCTAGAAACCCCATGATATTTTGACCAACTTAATGAGTCAGGTTTGATATTGATTCACTGATATTCCATTTGTCAATAGAGTGTGAATTATTATAATGCAGTGGAAATTTGTCTGCTTCATGGAGGTCCTCTGATCCATTATTTATTCTTCTACTATTGCAGTCCATCCCTCCTACAATTTGGTACCGACTAGTAGCTGGTCTTAATGCTCAACTTCGTTTGGCCCGCCAGGGGACATCTAAAATCAACTTTTCATCCAGTTGTCCAGTGGCTTGAAACACATGCTAACAGTCGATTGCCTTCTTATGGCTTACGAATTAATTTGACTCGTTTGCTACCCCGGCCCGGGTAGTGGATATTGCCAATTTGGGCTCGTTGTAAGTGCTCGCTCTTGAGGATGATGAAATTTCCCATTCCTCAAATCAAGGGTCACATGGGTCTTTATTGCTTAAATAAGGAGTCACGGTAATTTACTTTATTTGTTTTTATACAATCATCCATCAGACATGGTTGATGACTTGATTTTGTTTCATCTGTCTTTTGTTCTTTACATGCAGTTTGCCTGCTAGTCTCTGGAGGAAAGCATTCAATCTAGTCAGAAGCAGTGAACAAGCATTGACACAAAAGAGGATTTATGGAGAGACTATAAATGATAAGAACCTACAAAAACTGGAAGGTGGATTAACATTAAATCCCTTCTACTACATAATTCGTAACATCAAGCCAGTTTGCCATCAGGTTAGCATGATCTTATTAGCCCTCTAAACTGATTCTATTGTTTTTGTTGGGTAAACCGATACCCTGTATTACCTAAACTATTACAAGCCCAAAAAGACCTAAACTATGGGATTACATAGCTTTATCTCACAAATACATGTTCACTCAAAATATGAAAACAGAACAGAAAAACAGAAGCAATAGAACGCTGAGGAGCTGCTGCCGTTCCGGTCTGATCTGTCTCCGTTCGGACAGATTCCGACAGCCCCCGTTCTGCCTCCGTTCGGTCTCCTCTTCAGTCCATAGTCTTCTTCCTCTTGTCGGATCTACACCATGGTTAGTATAAACAAAGAAATAACAACAAATGTTATTGAAAAGAGGAGATACCAAATAGATCTATAGAGATCTATTAACAAGTTGGCTCGGAGCACCCAAAGGAGCAACACTCAACAAGAGCACCTAAAGACCCGCCGGATTCCACCACCGGACTGCCGACACCGCCGGACCACCAGAGCTCCGCTGCCGACCACCACCAAGCGTCACAGCCCTTCGCCGAGCCTCCACAGCTCCGGCTGCCCTCAACCCTTCGCCGGAAAACCGATTTCCGGCGAGCCTAACCACCTAGGTTCTACAAGGGAAGAAAGCTCACAACCCTCACCGGAGAACCCATCTCCGGCGCCCAAACCCCATGCCCAACTCACACCACTCGGCCCTTACTCTCTAAGAGAAGCTCACACACTCACTACTCTAAAACACTAAGACATAGAGAAGAAGAGGTATGGAGTAAACTGAAATTTGGAGACAGAAGTCTCAAGGGGGGCGCCACTGGTCTGGAGGAAGAAAAGGGATTGGAAAAATCTGATTAGGGTGTAATGGTGGTAGGGCACGTGAGGTAGTATTAATAGCAAGGGACAAATGGGCCAGAAATGTTTGGGCCTCAGCATAAGCTTTCATGGGCCACCGATTGGGCTGCAGATGTGGGCCAAATTATAACAATCTCCACCTTGGCCCACAATCTGCCTAAATACCGAGTGTGCTCAATTTGGGGCATTTTCGTCATCGCCTTTGGTACCTTCACTTCCCTGTCACATATCAACAATATACACATAGTAATAAAGCAGTAAATCATGCATCAGAAACAGAACATATTAGCCAAAGTCAAAGTGAAGGATTTTCATGCATGATAACATCTTCTCAGCAGGCAAACACTTAGTTCCCATATCAGCAGGATTAAATTCAGATGCAATTTTATCCAGTTTCAGTTTTTCACACTCAACATTGTCCCTAATGAAGTGGTACTTAACATCAATATGTTTAGACCTATCATGAAAAACAGGATGTTTGCTTAACTGAATGGCAGATTGGCTATCAGAATATATGGTTATCTCATTTTTTAATCCTAGTTCATGCATCAGACCACTAAACCATATTCCTTCTTTAAAAGCTTCAGTAATGGCAATGAATTCAGATTCTGTAGTGGACAAGGCAACAACAGGTTGCAATTGAGACTTCCAGCTCACACAAGAACCACCTACAGTAAACACATAGGATGTAGTAGACTTCCTACTGTCCTTATCATTAGCAAAGTTAGAGTCTACATAACCAGTCACAAATAAATCATCATTCCATTTAGCAAAACACAGAGAGTAATGCATAGACTTGATTAAGTATCTCAACAACCATTTAAGAGCTTCCCAATGTGGTCTACCAGGATTAGCCATAAATCTGCTTAAACAACTTATAGGATATGCTAAATCAGGCCTAGTAGAAATCATCAAATACATAACAGAACCAATGGCATGAGCATAAGGAACAGATTCCATATCTTTCAATTCAGATTCATTTTTAGGGCACTGTTCTTTAGTCAACAGGAAATGAGAAGCAAGAGGGGAACCAACAGGTTTAGCATTTGACATCTTGAATCTAGAGAGAATTTTCTTCACATATTCAGCCTGATTAAGGATTAGGGTTGAATTAGCCCTATCCCTAACTATATGCATTCCAAGAATGCATTTGGCTTCTCCTAGATTCTTCATGTCAAAACTCTTGTTCAAACAATTTTGAACTTCAACAATGCTTTTCATGCAAGGACTAACAAGCAGCATATCATCAACATAAAGCAATAAGAACATAGGCACAGAATTCACATCCTTCAGATATAAGCAATGATCAAATTTAGATCTGGTGAATCCTATGTCTTTCATGCAATGATCAAACTTAATGTTCCACTGTCTAGGTGCTTGTTTCAGTCCATACAAAGCTTTTTTCAACAGGCATACATGATTGGGTTTCGTTTTATCCACAAAACCTTCAGGTTGCTTCATACAAATTTTCTTATCAATATCACCATGCAAGAAAGCAGTTTTAACATCCATTTGTATAAGCTCCCAATCAAAATGAGCAACTAAGGCAAGCATTACTCTAATAGTAGTGAATTTAGCAACAGGTGCAAATATTTCAGAATAATCAACACCCTCTTTCTGAGTAAAGCCCTTAGCTACAAGCCTAGCCTTAAACCTCTCACCATGAGTTTCCTGTTTGATTTTAAAAATCCATTTACAATCAATCACAGAGATATTATCAGCCCTAGGAATCAACAGCCATGTCTCATTTTTATGTAATGATTCAATTTCCTCATTCATAGCACTAAGCCACTTACTAGCCTGTTTAGACTTAACAGCTTCAGAATATGATTTAGGCTCTAAATTATCAAGTTCTTCACACACAGTCATAGCATAAGCAGTAAGAACACAATCTGAGAACCTAGCAGGAGTTCTACCTACTCTTCTAGCTCTATCTCTAGCTAGCACATAATCATTCAAATCATGTTCAACAATATCATCATCATTCTGAGCTCCACCTTCATCAATATCATGGGTATCAGTTATGGGTTCCTCATTCGCATGCAAATTGGGATCAGCAATTTCAGCATTTTCAATCACATTAGGCACAGCAATGGGAGCAGGCAAATTCACAGAATGTTCCACAGAAGAAGACTCCACCTCAACAGAAGTACTATCATTCTCAAAAACTTTCATAGGAAATTCAGATTCATTAAAAATCACATCCCTACTAACAATGATTTTAAAACCACCCCCTGATCTATCAAACAACCTGTAACCCTTAGTTCCCTCAGGATAACCTAAGAAAATACATTTCTTGGTTCTAGGGTCCAATTTATCATTACTAGTATGCACAAAAGCTGAACATCCAAAAACTCTAAGATGTTCATAATCGACAGGTTTACCAAAAAAGACAGAATCAGGAGATTTACCATTTAAAGGGGCATTGGGTGATTTATTAACTAAGTAAGCAGCTGTCATCAGTGCTTCACCCCAGAACTTCTTAGAAAGGCCAGTAGGTGCCATCAAACACCTAACCTTTTCTAATAAAGTTCTGTTCATTCTTTCAATGACCCCATTCTGTTGAGGTGAGTAAGGAACAGATTTATGCCTTCTAATACCAGATTCAGCACACAAAGCATCCATATGATGATTACAAAATTCAAGCCCATTATCTGTCCTAAGTGTACCAATCTTTAAACCAGTTTGATTTTCAATCAAAGCTTTCCAGTGTTGAAAGTTCCCAAAAACATCAGATTTGTTTTGCATGAGAAATACCCAAACTTTTCTAGAAAAATCATCCATGATAGATAAAAAATATCTTCTACCACCATGTGTGGGCGTCGAAGATGGACCCCACACATCAGCATGAATGTACTCAAGTACACGGGTGGATTTTATCCCAACAGGATATGAAGAATTAAAAGACACTCTATGTTGTTTACCAGCTAAGCATGATTCACACAGATCAACTTCACATAAATCAGATTTCAAACAACCAGCATCTTTCAGATATTTCATGCCTTTATCACTCATATGTCCTAGTCTAGCATGCCACAAAAGCGTATTCTGTTTAACCTTATCAGAAATAGAACTAGAACTAGCAGCAAGAGCACAATTAACCACATTAGAGACCACATAAAGATTATGCTTGAGAATAGCCTTAAAAAGCATCAAATTCCCTTTAAACATTTTAATCATGTCATTACCAATTCTCCCTTCTAAACCTTTCTTCTGCAAGTTCGCAAGAGAAATCAAATTGTAAGACAAATCAGGCACATGCTTCACACCCTCAAGACAGAATCTTGTCCCATTCTCAAACTGTAAGACAATATTTCCTATACCTAAGACAGGACATCTATTGTCATTACCCATGTACACAAAGTCATTTTCAACAGGTTGATAGGATTCAAATAATTCAACATGCGGAGACATATGGGAGGTGCACCCTGAGTCTAACAACCACACAGATTTAGAAACATCTTTAGCCATATTAACATCAGAAAAACAATTCATATCATGAACCATCAAAAGTTCATCATGCCTAACTGCTACATCAGTCACAGCATTAACCTCATTGTTCTGATTATCAATTTGATTTTTCTCTTTCTTAGGGAGTCTACAATCTTTAATGAAATGGCCCTTTCTACCACAGTTGTAACATTTCTTATCATGTTTACCTCTTGACTGAGATCTATGTGATTTAGACTGACCCCTAGCATTGCTTCTGCCCCTATCATTATGCTGTTGGTGATTACCCTTTTTCCAAGACCTACCCCTAGTCATAAACACCTTATCAGAATGCTTAGAGGAATTCTTCATTTCAAGTTCTTTGTTCTTTAGACTCTTAATCACATGATCTAAAGTCAAATCATCTCTAGCATATTGGATAGCAGATTTCACATCAGAATATGAATCAGGGATGGCATTCAATAACACAATAGGCACATAATCATCAATATGCTTATCACCAGTTGCTTTTATGTCTTGAACAAGTTTAGTAAAATTATCTAAACTCTCATCTAAGTCTCTAGATATATCCAATTTAAATTTAAAAAATTTACCAAGCAGGAATATTCTAGAAGACAGAGATGACTCAGCATATAGTTTAGACAGCCTCTCCCAAAGGTCCTTGGCTGTTTTGCAATCATTAACTTTTCTAAGCACAGCATCAGATAAACTAAGGATAATGGCAGATTTAGCAAGTTCATCAGTTTCAGCCTTTTTAGCTTCAGTTACATCTTTATCAAAGAGTTGATCAATTGCATTATAAACTCTTTGTTGGACAAGAACACAACGCATCTTAACTTGCCAGATGCTAAAGTCGTTCTTTCCATTGAAAGGAACTATGCTATTTGAGGTAGAAGCCATTATTGTGTTTGACCTTTTTAATCAGAATGAGCAAACAAGTGCTCAAACACTTAGCCAACTAATCACAATTACTTCCACCCTATAGCATATAACATCCTTTTAAATTTTTAAGCAAACCCAATTAATTTTGGGAGCCCAAAAAATTTTGAGAATTGACCCAACTGTTGAGCAGGCCCAATTTAATTTAGGAGCACAAACAGTTCAAACGGTCACTTTTCAAGTTTCAAGGATTTTTTCAGATTTCCAAAAAAAAAAATGCACACTTCTCAATGCACTTTTCAGAACCACTTTTCAGGGATCAGAAATCACTTTTCAGTCCCCAAAAAATTTCAAATCCAACTTTACACACAAAGTGCACAGAAAGCAAATTAACACAGAAAATGCCACAATATCACACAAAGCAGATTAAGCACAAAGCTATCAAATATCACAAATAACAGTTTAAGCATACAGATTCAAGAGCACAAAGCCTAATGCATGAAAAATCACATATTTCAAGCAACACATTCAAGAACCTGAAATAAACTTAAAACTGTAAAAGATGGGATAAGCTATTTCACCTTGCGGGGGTGCCTTGACCAACCCCCGTCCCACAGTGGCCTATGGCTCTGATACCACTGTTGGGTAAACCGATACCCTGTATTACCTAAACTATTACAAGCCCAAAAAGACCTAAACTATGGGATTACATAGCTTTATCTCACAAATACATGTTCACTCAAAATATGAAAACAGAACAGAAAAACAGAAGCAATAGAACGCTGAGGAGCTGCTGCCGTTCCGGTCTGATCTGTCTCCGTTCGGACAGATTCCGACAGCCCCCGTTCTGCCTCCGTTCGGTCTCCTCTTCAGTCCATAGTCTTCTTCCTCTTGTCGGATCTACACCATGGTTAGTATAAACAAAGAAATAACAACAAATGTTATTGAAAAGAGGAGATACCAAATAGATCTATAGAGATCTATTAACAAGTTGGCTCGGAGCACCCAAAGGAGCAACACTCAACAAGAGCACCTAAAGACCCGCCGGATTCCACCACCGGACTGCCGACACCGCCGGACCACCAGAGCTCCGCTGCCGACCACCACCAAGCGTCACAGCCCTTCGCCGAGCCTCCACAGCTCCGGCTGCCCTCAACCCTTCGCCGGAAAACCGATTTCCGGCGAGCCTAACCACCTAGGTTCTACAAGGGAAGAAAGCTCACAACCCTCACCGGAGAACCCATCTCCGGCGCCCAAACCCCATGCCCAACTCACACCACTCGGCCCTTACTCTCTAAGAGAAGCTCACACACTCACTACTCTAAAACACTAAGACATAGAGAAGAAGAGGTATGGAGTAAACTGAAATTTGGAGACAGAAGTCTCAAGGGGGGCGCCACTGGTCTGGAGGAAGAAAAGGGATTGGAAAAATCTGATTAGGGTGTAATGGTGGTAGGGCACGTGAGGTAGTATTAATAGCAAGGGACAAATGGGCCAGAAATGTTTGGGCCTCAGCATAAGCTTTCATGGGCCACCGATTGGGCTGCAGATGTGGGCCAAATTATAACAGTTTTATTTTCGGCGTTAGATGAATAATGGATTTTACAGTGATTCTGAAAACATTCCTCTATTCTGCCCTTTTGAATCTTTTGCAGGATCTCCGTTCTCATATATTTGCTCCACTTTGACTTTATTACTATTCATTATATGGCTTTGACTAAGCTTTTTATCATCTATCTATCTATATAATAAATCCTGAATACTTTTTGGCATGTGCAGACTATATTGCCCTTATTAAATATATTCCATCCTTTTTAAATTTTAAGGGTTATATTGTAATTATGCATTGGGTTCCACGTAAGCGCTGATTAATCATCCAGAAATGTACGTACAGTCATCCAAATTAATTACACGTAAGCGCTGAATCATCCTACTTGCCAAGTCAATCAATCTTTTAAATCTTATATTTAGGTAATAAATCTATTTATTAGTATAAGAAAATCTTGAAGAAATCTTTTCATATATTTGAAAAGGATATAAATTGGAAATAAATTATAATATATTTGATATTATGATAGATTTAGTTAAACCAATATATATTCTTTAATTTTTGCTTGATATATATTATTTAATAGAATATGTAATATTTACAAATACATTATATTTTCAATGGGGTGAATTGCATTCACATATGGCTCATTTTTAATTTAGTTTCTTTTAAAATTTTGGTAACAATTGTTCTAAATAATTTCTTCAATCTGAACATAATAGTAGTAATATGCCAAATGGTATCCTGCTACGGTTGTGGAATCCAGCTACTGTTGTAGCTTATGAACAGTAACCGGGTCTGAGTATTGCCCGACCCGCTCCCTCCTCTGACTTCCCTTTCGGCGCTTCTCTCCTAAGTCCTAACCCTCCTCTGCGTCTTCTCTTCCATTTTTCCTCCCAATTCGATTTTCCCCTAAGCCTCCGCCATCTTCTCCCGCGACAGCGCAGCGACTGTCTTGTTCAACTCAGAGGGCAGCAGCTACTGCCGCATCGGAGCAGTAAAATTCGGATTCGGAGATGCGAGGTCCAGTGCTCGCGAACCCGCCGCCTCTCCCCGTGCTCGCTCCGCGCTCTCCCCACCGGAGTCTCGCTGGATTGTTGCCCGCCCCGCGCCTGCGCTCATTCCGTCGTCGACACTTCTGCTCCCAAATCCATCGCCTCCGCTCCGCTTGCGAACCCGCACCGCCGCTGCACACCAGCGCGGATGGAAGAAATCTACCAGCAGCCCCTTTGTTGACGAACTCTGCTCGCCGTCTTCAGTCGCCGTCCGCGCCGCGCCGCCCGAGCCTCTGCCTGTGTTTCCTTCTCTATTGACGGTAACGCCGCCTTCCCTTGCACTATACTATTTCCATAAATCCCTTCAGTACATGGCATCACTTTATCTGCCACAGGCCTTCGCTCCGTCGTCTTCCTGGAGGATCTTTCAGGCCTCCACACCTCGTAATAATTCTTATTCTTGCCTTTAGGTTCATTTGTGTTTTGATTTAGGTTTTCGTTTGTGATTCAGGATTTATCGCACCTGTTCTACTCCTTCTGCCCTTCTTCCTCCTCCTCTATTTCCCTGACTCCGCCAAGATCGCTGCACAGATTTAATAATATATTTCCACTACAGTCACTTAAGATTTGGGGGCACTTCGAGATCATTTAACCGCAGAAAGGCATTAAGCATACAAGCAATTCGCTGTTTCATATTGAAATGTAATTCCACTGCATTTATGCTCGTAATAGCTTCATTTTGTTCTGATGTTATGGTCTGCATTCCATTCAACCCATGTGTTTCATTGTGCAACATGACCACAATTTAAATGTGTTGTGGTGATCTCTATGAGGTTCCACTTTTGAATACAAAACTCGAATAATTTTTCATGTACATGAATATATATGCATATGCTTATACATATATAAACAAAAATAGACTGATTAAGTTAAAAAATGACATTTCACTTTTTAGTAGTTACTATTATGTTTAGCTTCTATGGCAATTTGTTGATTTTCTGCATTTGATGTTAGGGATGATGGAGGACCAGGCAGTGCAGGTCTTTTTGTTGGTGGTTTGTTTTAGGTGGACTAATTACTGGTACCCCAACCTATGTTTATGCCCCTCAGGTGATAAGATGATCAAACAGAAAGTAAACTAACACATGCATTGATGACCTCTTGCTCCGTGTACTTTCAGTGTTTTGCCATCTCCACTTGAGGTTGAGAGAAGTTTTGATATATAAAAATACATTGATCTTGATTCTCATCATCTGATGCATAACGTAGTGCAGTGACCATGAAGAATAACTTGGTTTGAAAGCTGACTTTATGATTCATAGATGCGGATGGACAAGCAAATTGGGATTCTTCTAAAGTAAGGGATAAACTTAAGCGCGATAGAGATGCTCATATTACTGAAACTGTCTGAACTGACAACGATGTATGAGGTATGGAAAATGCAATGCTATTTTTTGGTCAGAATTTATACTTTTGGCAGATGAATTAAGAACATTTGAATGAAACTTTTGGTATTGGTTTTGAATGAAGCACAAAAGCTTATTTACATTTTCCATTTCAGATAGTCATGCATGTAAATAAATCATAATCGTTTCTGGATTTTCTTGATGTTTGAATGTCATCCATTTTGATTTGTTTTGTGGTTTTTATGTTCCGTGATCTGGTTTTTAGTTTGTCTTTATAGCCTTTAATGTTTTCAAGTATTGCTATGCCATGTTCCTTGGTAATTACTGAATTACCATGTATTCAGGTTCATGTGGGATGAGTGTAGGATTTCCATTTGTTGTTCAATTGCTTTGATAATTGCTTCAATTAAATGGCTTTTCTTTATAGTTAATGGCAATATCTGGCTACAATGACAGTGCTACACGTGTGTTTATTTCCTTGGCTTTGATAATCTTGGTCTTATACTTATTTGATTGTCCCTTTTTTGCTATGCAACAACATTTTATATTCAACCCACATGCCCCACCAGCCACCCATGCCACCGACAATTTTTTTCCAAACATTTCAAGAAGCTGCAAACTTTTCAAGGAAAATGTACTGAAAGTGGTTTTACATATTCTAAAATTCTTGAAAATTGTGAGTGATATTTGATTCCCAACTAAAAGGAATAAATTCAATTATAATCTTAATTTAATTTTTTCTTATTGTTGCATGACTTTGAAATTGCATCATGGTTGGTCATAAGTTTCAGGTGGCAATTTTAACAATAGTTAATTTTGCTTGCCTTATGATATACAGGTCTTTGCAATACAATCCGCTCTCAAACTAAGACAACCCGCTCTCAAACTGAGAGTAAAGAATTTTGAGTAGCCAACCTAGATGCAATTCAACTAAGCAAAGCGCAAGACTATGAGAAAGATAGATGTTGCAAATGCAGGTAAAATCATAAAATTAGTACATCACAGTTTAGTGCTAATGCATTTTCATTTAACTGCCCTATTGAGCCTCTTAATGCAATACTTTAGTTTGAAGTTCCCCTTTTGACTATAATAAAGCTTCTTTTTTCTTTTTTTCTTTTTTTTTTAACCTTCACTCAGCATTTCCCTGACTAAGTGCTTGATTAATAGATAGATTATTTTTACATTGTATTATTTTGTAATATTTGCCCTTAATACCAACCTACTATACATTGATGAACTTATCCTCAAAACTGTGTCAGTAATGCAAAGGTTTTTGTTCGTTGGAGTCGAATAATATTTTTGAATGGAAATTCAATGCTTTTAGTTGTGTTGTGTATTGCATCCATTTTCTCCGTGTTGCTAAAGCTATCAGGTTAATTCTAGAAATATATGAACTATAACCATTCTAGTGTGATTTATATAAGTTCAACCATGTTATTTCTCAAATTTCCACATATTGACATGGATTTCCTGAGGGTTGAACTAATTGCTCCAACTAATGTAACCTTACTAATTGCCATCATTTTTCGCACTTGACTAGGAAGATTCCGAATGGGATTCACGAAGAAAGCTATCTTTAGATTTGAGAACTAGCATGGAAATTAATATGTAAATTAAGTAATTAATCAAAATGAATTATTGCTGCCATTTGGACAATGCATTTTGTTTATTTTATTATTCTTAAATTTTTAATTGAATAATTGGTTTGAAGCTTATTTTCAAAGATATTGCGGCTTTGGATGCATTTAACTCTGTAAGCAATTTCCGGCTTCACTCTTTTCTTCTCATTTTGGAACCAACTGTTTCGTTCTTCCCTTTTCAATGCAAAGCAAGGCAAGTTAATTGTTCTTAGTATCTTATACTGATTGGATCCTTATATTTCTATGTTTCATGTCTGATGCTTTTATCCCAACTTTCTTTCATGACTTTGGTTAACATATTATTTGCCCCATTAATTATATTGTGTACTTGTGCAACTTGTGTTACTGCAGGTTCCAAGTCACACATCAAATGATATTTCTGAACAGTCTGTTTGGCTATTTGTCTGTACATGTTTCTGAGTCCCACCGATGACCTTGGTGAAAACCGGCTTTTCTTTGGTCAGAAGATTACTCAGGTGGCTTAAATTATTTATTTATGAACAGATGTTGCTGACCTTTTCCCTTAATAAAATCTCAATTTATCATGTGCTTTCCAATTTGAAGCTTATTGCATTTCTTCTGTTTTGTATTTCTGGAGCTCTTGTTATTCTTCATCCTTGTTATGTTAATAATGTGGACGATTCAGTAAAATTGTTGTATGCATATTTGTCACTAAGCTCTGTGGGATGTGACATTTTTTTTGAGTGTTTTTTATGGTGCCAGAGAAAGTCGGAATACCAGAGTTCTTGAATGGAGTGGGCAAAGGATTGGAGAATCATGAGGAGAAGCTGGAATCTGGTATTGGTGACTTTCAGAAGCTTCTCCTCACTAGGACCATTAAGCTGAAGAGGCTCGGCATACCCTGCAAAGATGTAAGAACTATAATGTACTGTGTTTTGTTTTAATACTAAGAATTATGACATTGAAGTGCTTCAAATTTTCGAGGGAATAGGTGCTTTAATAGTGAAATAAGTGGGCAGTCGTTGTTTGATGCCTGTTTTGCATTTACTTTGAAGCGTACATTTTTCTTCAAATAGGTGACGATATTGTAAGATTTAGAATGGAATGCAAATGCACTTGTTATCGCCAATTTTTGCTTCAGAATAAATTAAACCATCTGTATACCAAATTCATTTACTTTCCCTACAAATTATTTTCAATTCAACTTTACAAATCTATCATAAAATCCATTGGTCGGCCCGCGCAGCGTAGCGCGCGGCCAGACGAGTTCTAGTATATATATACTAGAACTCTTCCGGGTGGCGCGCGCCACGCTGCGCGCACCCGGTGAGGAAAAAATATTATAGAAAATTGTAATAAGACACTAAAAATTGAAATGAACGTAAAATTAAGATAAATTTAATTATGAAATTTGATTATAAGATTTAACTTGTAACCAAAATGTAACAAGACTAAAACGAAGCACTATCAAATTGATGTACAATGCTAATGATATTTTACTCTTTTATTGGATTCTATATTTGTAATCACCCTATGATTGAGCACTCATCCTTAAAGATCCTAAACCATTTCTCAAAGCGTGAGGGAGGTGGACTTGTGCCAACATTCTTGTAATTGGACAGGTCCTCATCTGCAACTGGACACTGGGAAATGAATTCACTTTGGTATGTGAGCACAAGAGTGAATACAATGCAAATGTTCCTCCCTCACCATTGTCATCTGCTCTAACCACAATTATTACATACTTCAAGAGAGGAACCAAAGTTAATGTCTAGAAAACAAGGGAAAGAGAAATCCATAAATTCCTATATTGGTGTCTTAGTGCACAATGTCCTCATCAAAAGTATTCTTGTAAACATAAAACAGGGATGTGCTCAAATCACCATACACGACTCCGAAACTCTGAAAAGCCAATGTAAGTCATAGAAGTCCCATTTTTTCACTCAGAAATGCCAACACTATCAAGAGACTACAAGTTAACATAATAATAACAAGAACTTAAAAGAAACACACACACGGAAAAGAATAATAATAATAATAATTAAAATAACAACCCTAGAATTGCCTATAGAAGTATAGAACTCACATTCACTGAATTCTTAGAAATCCCACGTTCAATATCCATTTCAAATAACGCCGTTCAGAAATTCAAACAAACAATTCCAGCTGCGAACACAGCACATTAAGAATAAACAAATGCACAGAAATCTATATGCTTCACAAGAAAATGGGTACTATTTGATCGTGCATTTACCAAATCGTGTCACGCAGAGCAGTTCCACCTCGGCATACTCCAAACAGCGAATGCCGGCAATTGCCATATAAGCGCTGCAATAACCAACTAAAAGCCAAACCCCATCAACGAAGCTGGAGCACAGCGAAACGAACGTCGCAAAAACGATTCCATCAGTTTTTAAAGGAGAATACCCGAATAAATAATTCAAAATTCTGATAAGCGCAGAGAAGGGCAATTTCAGAACCGATTTTAGGAATGGGGAAGAAAAAAGACGCACAACATTGATAGGGTTGCGAAAAAGGAATTACCTGAACCACACCAGCTGCAGCCCCCCATCACGACGCACGACGTGCAGAATTTCTTGGATTTACTTTTCCACAGTGAGCAAAAAATATTGTGGCTAAGCAATGCTGTCAGCATCAAATTCCACAAAAAATTATGTGTAATCTAATCACCTGAAAATTACCTTTTGCAAGTTAATCACCTGAAAAATTCCCGTAAATATTGTCAAGCAATGCTGTCAGCATCTCACGGTTCTCATCAGATATATTTTTTCGAGTAAGTTGATCCCCAGCACTCTTGTATTTATCAATCCGCTCAATTTGTGGCTCTATTCCAATTTTTTCTAGGCACCTACAAAAAGGCCGTTGATGCCACTGCACTGCAGTCAAGGGTGTATCAAAAGGAAATCAAGACAAAACCATGATTTCGATAAGCTGCTTTTCTATTCTAATTGTTTTTCAAAACTTATGAGCTTTATCATGGGACCAATAAATAAATTGCAAGTTCCCATAGACGAGACACTCAATGGAACTGAAATAAACTACAGTTCAAAGTACAGGAACAGATGCTCAACAAATTTTATTTTAAAACAATAAAACATATTTGAATGGCCAACAAATGCGTTTTAACCAGGCTAAGACATGATAGCTCCAAAATTTAGGTAAACATAAATTTCTTTAAGAGGACTGCCCCTGCAAGATTGGACATACAAAACAGTAAATGATTAATGCATAGCAGACAGAATTTCTTCCAAAGTTTGGATATGCTTAAGATACAGATACATTGACAATTAGGTCATACAACGGTTCAAAATAAACTACATCATGTTACAAGGACAATACGGATGCAGAATTTATATATATGAAGGGCAAGGCTAACATCGAAGTAGTCCAAAGAAATAATTTAGCAGCAAAAAGTAGCTTTCACATATTCAAGAAACATGGGTGTTTTTCTGATACTAAATACATATTTCTTTTGCCCACAAAAAGTAGCTAAATTCATATTTCTTTTGCCCATGTTTCTTGAACATGTGAAAGCTACTTTTGGAGCTACGAATGGACGACTTACAAGAAATAAAGATAATCCAAGTTTTATGAAGGAAAATGGATGAAGAAAACTATGAGAATTTACAGATATGAACTAAGGTTTATGAAATGATGAATTAACGAATAAAATATGAATCAATGATTTAAAGAATAAAAGAATAAATGTTGAAATAGTCAACATTTTTCAGAGAGAGAGAGAGAGAGAAAGAGAGTACACAATTATATTTAGAGGATCAAGGAATTATAAAATACCAGAAAAGTTAAGGAGGACCAAGAATGGTGTTGTGAGAGTGTTAGGTTCATTTGCAGTTGTTTTTCTTAGCAGTGGAGCAAAGCCACTAAAGAAGCCCCAAAATTCTCTAGTCTCAGCATAGGCATTAAATTCGCATCTGGGGGCAACCAAAAGAACTATGTGAGGTACTCATTATTGAAATCTAAACATTTCCAACAAACAAATTAGTGAAACAATTACTCAATAGCTGTTATTTCACATTTTGCATCATGGAAAGTATCTTTAATGCACTAAACAACTTCCAAAGTTTTTGAATGAAAATGTAAATGCATTAAGTGTATATTGTGTTAAGTGATAAAGTATAGTGACTTTGTTAATGACCATTAATTTTATGACAATTAAATTGGAGAACAGTATAAAGAATATTGGATGACATTATAAACGCATGATTAAAAGAAATACAGGGAAAAGAATGGCAAGAATAACTCCATAGGCATGGTATAGTAGCCCTGCATCACAACAACTCATTTACTTAATAAAGTAAAAAAAAAATTGATATTTGGGAGGATAATGAGTTAAAAGGCAACACAGATTCATTAAATAAGCCACATAATCATTACCTTTAATAACCGTGAAAATAATCAATGAAATAATAGAACAAAGACCGACAATGCATCCTCCGTAATAACGGTCTGAGAAGAAATATAGGAAATAGAATACTGTGAAACACCATCACTTGCCTTTTTGAGTAGTGCTACACCTGAATAGAATATATAGGTGATGAAAAACGAATAGTAAATTACTGGATTTGATAGATAAGTACTATCTCTTTTACTGGTTAATCTTATTTAACTAATGTGAATTCATCATTCAATGTAATGTGTGAACACACTTAATGTTTGTAATTCTAATTCCTTCTAAGAAAAGGGAAGAGTTGGAATTTATAACTCTGGTTTTTGGGGAAAATGGTAAGCAATAAGAATATTCTCTCTTAGTTTTTCTCTATGAAGCTTGCGGCACTGAATTCCCCGAAAGAACACATCGTTAACCATTTTATATTTGATTTCATTCCAATTTATGTTTTTTGCACTCAGGTAAATTTGAAAGATCCTCCTCCTTATGAGAGTCACCAGGGTTGAAGTTTGAACCGTTGAACAACAACAGGTAAGCAATTAATTGATTCTATTCTTTCTTTTCTTTTCTTTTTCTGGTGCTGAGGAATTATTATTATTATTATTATTATTATTATTATTATTATTATTATTATTATTAAAATGGTGGAGGGAGAGGGCAGAAGATAGTAAGCTGGAGAGGAAAACAAAATAACAAAAAGGAATGGTCAGAAAAGGACAGGATCTACATGCTTTGACAACAAATTTTTCTTCTGGAATTAGCAAATCAGAAGCCCAATCACATGAAGATGTCTGAACTCTCTTTAGAAATCATACCCAGTGGGAAGTCTAGAATAATGTAGTTGCATCAGTAATTGAAGAGAATTAATTGATGAATGACAGAGATAGTATGCGTGTAAAATAGGCCATAATACAACAAGGTAAGAAATCAGCAGATGACACATCAAGAAACAAATGGCCTTTTGGGTTATGTTAAAAAACGACTTTGAATTGAAAGTTACAAAACAAAATGATAAAGATAAAGATAAAGATAAAGATAGAAGAAACCAGGGGGATGAGATGTGCCAGAAAGTGATAAGGATAAATGTGCTAAAGAAAATGTACCTGGGAAAACAATTGGAGAGATGGAGGGTTTCCCATTAAATTGGACAACAGAACCAGTAGAGTTCGAGACCTCAGGTAGAGACAGCGTACACACCAGCCACCTCTGCCTACCTATGGAATTCGGCAAGGCAGTAGCTAACCCACCTATGTAGTGAACAGAAAGAAGCCATTCAGCTTAAACAGATTAGTATAACAAATCAAATGGCATAAGAATCCAAGAAACATGTAGCAGGGCGGCAAGGAAGGAAAATCATAGTATAATCCTCACAACTAACTATTCAACAAATCTCCACAACAATCACCAAGATTCGAATACGGACAGATTGGGAATGCAAACAATTAATGTCAATTATAGAGCACACAAAATAAGCTAGCATATTTTCAAACATCTCAAATGTGGGAATGAGAACAGTAAACATAAAATCTAGAACAAAACGTTATAGCGCTTCATGTCAAGTACAAACCTCTGGAATGGTGCGAACTTGCTGGATCCTCTTCCAACCACAGGCCAACATTCTACAAGAAAGAAAGTGGGAGAAATCTTAAAAACTTACTGAAAGACTCTTGGGCATAAATTATTTACTCACCAATTAACACCAAAAAACTGCCTTATGATCTTGATTTTGTTTCTTCTAGAGATAAAAAGTTTAACAAGTCTGGGGTTCCGAAATCAAGTTGCAGGGCAAGGTTTAGGGTCTTTGCAATTACAAAGGAAGCACTACAGCCTATATCTCACAATCGCCTATAATGGGCAGAGATCAAATGCTCATTCAGAGAGCACATTCCACAATCAATTAAACCCAATTTTCCAAAGTCAGTGCAGATTTGCCCCAAATGGATCACCACCGTACGCAAGCATAAAATTATTCAATATTCCACCCTCCAAATCTCACTAATTATCCAGAATTTGATAAACGAGAACCGTCACAGCCAATTAAACTAATGGAGACGTCCATAATCCAAAGAATACACACAAAAATAAAGAACAATTCAACCCACCCGGGGTATTGAATTTTCCCTCAACGGATTACCTCAACGGACCAAATACGGAAATCAAGAGGCACCGGCGGGTTCTCCTTTTCCCTGCTCATAATCACACAAAAACCTGACAGCCGAAGAGCAGTATCTATCACAATCCACAGAAAAAGGTAGGCCAAAAATCCACATGGGAATTGCAATTGGACAACAGTTGCGTTGCGGCCAAAATTCAAAAAATTGAGATTATCATCGTATGATCAAACGAAGAGGTATCAAATGCATAATACAAAAATTACCAGTTGGGCAGCAATAATTGGGAGCAGAGAAATCCAAACCTGTAAAAAATTCGTTTGAAAGAACAATGAGGAACAAAAACTGACATAAGAATTGGAGTTTCGGACGCAGCTCCAACGGACCAATCACCACCAACACCCCACCAGGCCGCCATCACCAGCAGCAGCAGAGTCACCACCACTTGCAGGAGGCAGCGACACAAGTGCCTTGGCTGCACCAATCACCATCGCACCACACCAGGCCGCCAGGAGCAACAGAGCCACCACCGCAAGCAGGTGGCAGCAGCGCAACGACCTTCGAACCACCAATCACCGCATGCGGCGGCTGGTATTCGCAAAGAAGGGTGTGTGCGCTGGCGGATGGTGACGGCGAGGCGAAGAGAAGGGCGCCGAGGTGAGCACCGACGGAGATGAAAATCGCAAATGGGAGTTGGAGAAGGGACGCTGCTAGAGTTAAGTCAGAGTATCCTTAAAGATAAAGATTGGGGAAATTTGGGTAATAGAAAGCGCTCGGTGGAGGAGCAACGCAGCGTGCGGGGTAGGCTAGTTGGAAGACGGTGGCGGAGAGGCGGCGAATGGGAGTTGGAGAAGGGACGCTGCTAGAGTTTGAAAATTGGGGGAAATTGCTCGCCTGGTTGTTTCTATGGGAAAATTGGGGAAGTAGAAGGAGAACGGGTGGGATTCCGAGCGTGCCAGGAAGAACGGATGGAAGTGAAGGACATAGATGGGCAAAGATGTGAGGGAAAACTACGTGGGGAAGCGGGAAGCGCAAGGAGAAGAAGAAAGGGGAAAAGTGTGAGGGTATGAGAACGGAAAAGAGACAAGAGGGAAGGAGGACAAAGTTGGAAAAACACATTCAAAATTACTGTTCATAAGAACATTAACCAGTTTGGCGAAGTATATATCTAAGATATATGTACTGTCTTTATTTATCTTATGTCTCAAATACAAATATTTATGAATATAATAGTGATTTTGTATTCTTTAAATTACATAATGTTAGTGTAATTTTTACATTATCTACATCAGTTTCACCAAATTATTTTTACAGTGTTCAATTGATCAGTTAAATAAGAACGAATCTTTATTCTTTTTTTAGTTATTACTAGATTTTTTACCCACGCTTCGCGGGCGGTGTTTTTTCTTTATTTTTTCCCAAATAAAATCAAGTATTTGTGGTCTTATTATTATTTGTGTGTAAAGTTTGTTTTACTTTAAATTCATAACATATGCATAGGAAACCATAAAAATCTGTATCAATCTAATCATAAAACATGCAACAAAATAAATAATTAGTTCATTACCTCGACAAAATACTAAGAACAATTGGAAAAAAGATAACCTTTAACAATTCAAAATTCAAATTACTTCAAAACTATGTATGACTACCTACCACAAATCTTTATGTATAATTTACACTAAAATACTTCTTATATCCTTTTAGAGTACAAAATTTATAAAAATTTGTATAACAATTTACTCCGACTTTCATATGCATTTTTATTTTATATCGAAATAGTTAACAATGAAGGATATTATGTTTAATAATTAAACTATGATGTGTTATTTTTTTCATATTCTTTATTTTTTATTAAAAAAATGATGTAGAATTTGTTTAGAATGATATGAATTTGTTTAGGTAATGAATCAATTTATATTAATCAATATTTTAGAATGAATGAACTAATTACACCATAAATAAAGTTTTCCAAATTCTTTTGAAATAATGAATTGGCGCTAAAAACTAAAATAGTCCGTACAAACAAAAAAATGTTTAGAATTTATATATTTAGGTATTTATAGATAATTAAACATATTAAAATACTAATAACATTATATGTTTGTTATAATACTTAGTTTTTCTTTATATTATTTTGTTTATCAAACTTATATTTATGAGACTCAGTTTTAAAATTAGACATGATATAAAAAAAACTCATGACAAAATTTGATTAAATTTTTATATAATTGATTAAAATTTATAAATTTAATTCTTTCATATATATTTAAATGAAATATTAATATTAAAAATATATTATCATTAATTAATAATGTTTGAAATCTATGATGTTAATTGTTAAATTTCCTATATTTATATAAGATTATATTTTAATTAGTTACACATTTTAAAATTATTTAAATTTATTTAATAATATTATAATATGTCAATCTTTATTAAATATTATTATATATATAATCAAATAATTTATATTATATACTTTTATATTTCTTAATATTTGAAATGATAAGTATATTTACTATAATTAAAAAACACATACTTACATTTTCTTTTATATTTTTTAGTTTATCAAAATTATATTTGTGAGATTAAATTTTTAAAATTAAGCCTTGTACAGACATGAAAATTAAAATTTCATTAAATTTTTATATTTCATTAAATTTTTTAATTTGATTATTCAATATATATTTTTAATGAAGTATTTTTTATTTAAAATACGATTATTATATTCCGTATGTTGATGTAGGATTATACTTGTAGACATAAAGTTAACCTAAATTAAATTTATCTAATAATATTTATTAAATATATATACATACAAACAAATATTATAGTTTCAATCAATTTATATATTTTAAGTGTAATAAATTTTTTATATCTTTTTAAAATATATATGGAGATTTTCTCAAGATTTTATTATATTAATAGTTAGATTTATTTTCCAAATATAGATATTGATGACGTGGAAGGTGAATTGGAATTAGTCAGCGATTAATCAGCGATGATGTGGATTAATTGTAGCCATTGATTATAAAATGATGGTATAATTACTGATAAAGCCCTAAAGATTAAAAAGAATCAGTTATATTTAATAAGGACAATACAGTCTGCACATGCCAAAAAGTATTCAGGATTTATTATATAGATTCTATTAACTCTTCCATCAATGATGAATGATAATCCGCTCTCCCCTGGCATTAATTTGAATAGTAGTGCTAAACATGTTTTCTCAAATTTAAAATATTGGGTTAGATAGTCAATTCTGCCACTAAATTATTAAATAGTACTTAATAGCCTTCATAACCTTGAATTTTAAGTTTATGAATTTTCTTTTTTTCTTTTTTTTTTTCACTTCAGAAAACCAAAATGAATTTATGTTGCCACTATTTCTCTTGATAACATAGACTTCATAAGATTCAAGGATTCTTAAATGAGCTTTAAGCAATTTGGTTTTCGTTCCAAATTTGTTTTGATTTGTTAGATTCTGGAATTCCCGATGCTAATGATAATGAATTTGATATCTTTCTACATTTAGGTTTCTTAATGTGTGGATTATATATAGGAAATTAGGCAGTATTCAATGTGTTCGAAAAAATACCTCAATTTCAGTTATGTTTTTTTTTTAAAAGTTTTGTTCTTTCTTTTTCAATTTTTATCTCGATCCTTTTGAGAAATCAACTAAATTTTGTCTCAGTATCTCAGTTTTGACCTTCTTCCCCTGTTGATTAGCTTATACTTCCTCTCTGTTCTCTTTTAAATGCATTCTGTCTCCGTTTCATGCAGTCCAAGACACATTTTTAAATATTAATAACTAAAATTGTATATAAGTAAAAATTGTAGAAAAAAATAATATTATAAAACTACATGATTAGAAAAATCTAACAACATCTCACTTGACTATATTTTTCTTACATAACTGTGTTAAACTTTTGATTAAAATGACTTAATGAATAGTTGATACTATGCAAATGAATCACTTAAAAGAGAACGGAGGAAGTAATTTACAAGAGGGTATTGTAAATTATAATCCATGTTTTAATATGCCTACCATCCTTCCCCATTGTTCGGTGAACCCCACCCACTATAAGTGTTTGTGTACCTAAACACTTTTTACTATAACAATGCCACAAAATTTTGTTATTTTGTTTACTTAAAAAGTTATGAACGAAACGCTCGTGCGTAGCGGGCAAAAAATCCTAGTATATATATATATATATATAAAAGCATTACTAAACCACCCATCCTAACTTTAATGTGGTGTCTCCATTTCAAATTTCTAATTTTTATAGGTTTTGCGTTTTTAGTTTATTAATTTTAGATTTTCGCATTTATTTATTTATTCATTATAGATTTTCAGTTTTAGAAATATATGGAATTTCCAATTTATATGGAATTCCGACAATCTTCACTTTTAAATATATTTGAAAGATTCGAAATTTGAAATTTTGTATTTTTTATTTTATCTATATTCTTTGGCATTAATTTAGATTTTCGCATTTATATATTTTATTCATTAGAGATTTATATATTCACTTTTAAAAAGATTTAAAAGATAAAATTAAATTTTTATTTGATCTATTTTGGATTTAATATTTTGCTTTTTTTATTTTATTTATTTTAGATTTCATTATTTTGTATTTTTTTAATTTATTTATTTTAGATTTTAATTAATGCTACATTTATTATTTATTTATAAATTTTGAGTTTTTACACCATATGATTATTATGACATGAATAGGAATTTTTAGTTTTTCCATCATATGATTATTAGGACGACGTTCTGCACTGGAAACTAAGAATTATTTTGCGTTTATGTTTCAATATGGTTATCATATAATGTCGGTAAATTTGTGTAGGTTTATATTAGTCTCAATTTTGTTTATATTTTTGGTATGGTAAATGATGTAATAAAAATTTACATTTCGCATCTAAAGATATATTAATGTGTACATGAAATCACAATTTTCAGTTTTTAAAAGATTTTGAAATTTCAAATTTATATGGAATTCGCAGTGTATATATGGAATTTATATTATTAAAAGATACATTAATGAATATATGGAAAAGATTGTATATATTAATTAATGCATATATAGGCTATGTTTATACGAAAATATATCACTTCTCCTAAAAGTAATATACAATTATATAGTTGCTAATCGTTAAAAAATATGTTTTATAATTATATCATTCTAATTGTATATAAATATAGATATATACTAAATAATATAAGTCTTATTTATGTTTTATTATACTGAAAATCATACCACAATATTATAATTATTAAGAGAATTGTAAAATTTCATATTCTATGGATAAGCCGTTTAGAGTAAATTAGTTATTTTTGTAAAGCATATTATAAATAAAAGAATCGTGTGTATAAAGTGTTATTGAGGTACGAATAGATCCATCAGTAAACAAAGATGGAAAATTTAATTTTTTAAATTTATTTTGAAGAAATACTTCATTAATCTATATTTTAACAGATTTGCAATTGACGGAATACAAATATAAATATAGCTTTGTTAGGAATTGAAAGGCAAATGCTACAAATATAAATATAGCTTTTTAATGTCTGAAACAGATAATCTATTGATACTAGAAGAGACATATTGGGTCTGTTCTGCACGCAGTTTTTGGGAGCTTTTGGTAGCTTTAGCTTTTATTTCAAAACAAAAGTCCCGTTCTGTACATTAGCTTTTGGGAGCTTTTGGAAGCTTCTTTTTAGAAGCTACAAGAGTTAGCTTTGGGAGCTTTCGGAAGCTATTTTCCAAGTTTAATTAATTTTTCTCTTCAAATTACAATTTCTGACAGCTACAGCTACTTGTACCGAACACTTATGCAAAAACTGATAACTACAGCTCCCACAGCTCCCAACAACTACAACTCCCTACAACTGCAACTCGCAGCTAGAACTCGACCTACAGAACGGACCCATTATAATAAGGAATAATTGAAAGCGGATCATGCTAAGCTATTACCATTGTGATTAATGAGCAGATGAATGTTTATCATAATATGTATGTAGTTGATAGTGATGAGAGTTGATTCTTTTTTCGTTATGTGGCTGAACTGATAAGACATTTATCGATAATTTGTCTAAAAAATATTATGTTTAGCCCTTCGTGGGAGAAGTGATATTGTGTTGCATGTAGCATACAGTGGAATAGCATCCCTACTCCTTAACTGCACATGCTAGATTTGGTATTCCACTAGATTCTGACTAGAATTCTACCTGCAAAAACTTGTCCCAGAAAATTATTTAACCTCTTTTCTCATTCAAATAAAACTCATTATTTGGGATGAAAATTCTTGATTGGTTGAATGATTATGAGTCCGTTTGAATTAACCAAACTCCTCATTCAATTTTAGAGGAAAAAAGTCACACTCGCATTTGGTTTTACTATGATTATAAAAAAAAGTCAATGTCAATCTTTAAATAAGGTTGGACTCTATCTTCAAAAATTAGTTTTTACCCATGTTAGTGATACGTTGCAATATTTCGTGTCACTGGAAAGACGGAACTCGAAATATTAATATGTCAAAGATGGATTAACCCAAGATACTCCAAAAATATAATTTACAATGAAAATTATATATGACAGAAATTTGCACAATGAATTCTTCATGTAAGTGATGGTAATTTTTAAATCTGGTATTGATATTTGGGATGTATAATTAGATGTGACTTTTACAGATGATAATTTTATCAACTATACGGATACCCTATAGTGGCAATTGTTAAAAGTACTTATACAAATATAAATCGCACCACTTCAAATCCAGATATTTTTAAAGATATTACTATATGAATCCCTACCAATGAGATTGTTGATACGATTAATGATTACATCATGGAAAAAACATATGTCTGCAAATGAAAATGTATATATCAGTTGTAACAATATTTGTCAAGATGATGAAAGCATAGATAATGACATTGAATTATTTTCACTGGAATATCTAAACACGATCATTTGTTATGGATTACTGAATGATGAAATATAGATGAATTAGGGCTGCATAGTCATGCTGTAATACCCGAGAATTTTCCAACATAAAATAAAACAATAATTAAATAAATAAACAATAAATAAAATAAATACAATAAATAAATAAATCCAGCAAATAAATAAATAAATAAAGATAAGGAAATGAGAAATGAGGTGTTTACTTAAAAAGGAATTAAAGGAATTTAATTAAATAAAAAGAATTATTAAAGGTAAATAAATTGTACACCGAAACCCGACACCAATGAACTCGAGGATTCGAGTCCAAACATCCAATTAGACCCGAGTAAAAATTTAGAGAGAAAGTAGGAACCCGAAGATACCCCGGAACTCAGAATTCAGGAGCATAGAGGGATAGAAATCCGAAAGAGAGGAGGAAAAGCACGACGGATCGCACGACCTGCCCGGACCGAAGTCCAGGCGAAGTCGACGCGGTGGCCGCACGGTCCATAGGCATTGGGCGCGCCACGACCGCGCCACGCGACAGATTCGCCCGTTGCGTGAATCTCTCGCCCGAACGCGGATTTTTCGACTTTCGGTTGAACGTCTTTCGACTCAAGACCCTTAGGGTCAGATTTTGGATGCCCTAGGTCTTAGCTATCTATAAATAAACCCCCTTGGAAGCCCCGAACACTTTTACAAAACCCTACAACTCTCTACACATTCGTAACCCTAAATCCGGAGTCGTCGGAGGCACGAAACCAAGGCTTGGACTGTTGGACGAAAATTTCAAAATCTCCAGCGTTGTGATAAGTCCCGATCCAATCCATGTTCAATATATGATTCGAAAACGAATCCTAATCTTCTCCTTTTCCTTTCTACACCTCGTATTGGATCTAGATCGTAGAACCCGACGAACGGAGAGGAGAAACGGTGGACTGGAAGCCACGCCTTCAAAATAGACGATCCCGGATGTTCACAACTCTGTAAGTTAACTCTTACATGGTTTTGGGAGGAATTAAAACGTTCGAAACTAAAAGATTTAACAAGAGATCGTAAACCTGCCAACTTATGTTTTCTACCGACGCAACAGTTTTGACGAATTTTTCCGAACTTAAAACGACTTCAAACGGAAAAACCTAAAACACGAAAAACATTCCTAAGACTTAGATCTATCTACTGTAAAATTTTCAGAATTTTTAGAGATGATTTGATATGTGAAAACCAACCGAAACCGATGTGCTTGAAACTAGATCTTGAAATTCTTGACAGAACTTAGGTCCGATCTTGATCACGTTTTTGACATTAGTTCTAGACCGATTTAGATCTTTGGCCGAACATGAAAGTGGTAGATAAATGTCTTAAGATGGTCTCTGTAAAATTTCATCAAATTTGGAGTTGATTTGCTATGGTAGATTTCATTATCTTTAAACTGTGACATACGAAATTCGGACAGATTTGTGGTTCTGTGAAAATTGGTGTTTTTGACCTATTTCGGTATCTCAGATTGAAAAAGTTAAAACACAAAAGTTGTAGATCTCGACGTTTCTGAGTCAGTCGTGAAATTTCAGAATTTTTGGAGTTAAATCTGATTTTAGACGAATTTTAGAGTGAACTGTGGTTTACCGGAAATCAAATCTTGAAATCTTGTTGAAACATGGAATTAACCTTTAGGGTTGAATGTAATACCCGTGAATTTTCCATCATAAAATAAAACAATAATTAAATAAATAAATAATAAATAAAATAAATACCATAAATAAATAAATAAAATAACTAAATGAATCCAGCAAATAAAGAAATAAATAAAGATAAGGAAATGAGAAAATGAGGTTTAACTTAAAAAGGAATTAAAGGAATTTAATTAAATAAAAAGAATTGATTAAGGATAAATAAATTGTACACCAAAACCCGACACTAATGAACTCGAGGATTCGAGTCCAAACATCCAATTAGACCCGAGTAAAAATTTAGAGAGAAAGTAGAAACCCAAAGATACCCCGGGAATCGGAATTCGGGAGCATAGAGGGATAGAAACTCGAAAGAGAGGCGGAAAAGCACGACGGATCGCACGACCCGCCCGGACCGAAGTCCAGGCGAGTGTCGCGCGGTGGCCGCGCGGTCGAAGGAGGAAGAGCGCGCCACGACCGCGCCACACGACAGATTCACCCGTTGCGTGAATCTCTCGCCCGAACGCGGATTTTTCGACTTTCGGTTGAACATCTCTCGACCCAAGACCCTTAGGTCAGATGTTGGACGCCCTAGGACTTGGGAAATCTATAAATAAACCCCTTGGGAGCCCCGAACAAGTTTACAAAACCCTACAACCTTCTACCCATTCGAAACCCTAAATCCGGAGTCGTCGGAGGCACGAAACCAAGACGAACGCTGTTGGACGAATTTTTCTACAGATCTCCATAGTCGTGGTAAGTCTCGATCCAATCTTTGTTCAATAAACGATTCGAAAACGAATCCTAATCATCTCCTTTTTCTTTCTACACCCCGTATTGGATTTAGATCGTAGAACCCGACGAACGGAGAGGAGAAAAGGTGGACGGGAAGCCACGCCTTTGAATAGACGGTCCCGGACGTTCATAAACTCTGTAAGTTAACTCTTACATGGTTTTGAGATGAATTAAAACATTCAAACTAAAAGATTATCAAGAAATCGAAAATCTGTCAATCTAAACTTTCTACCGACGCAACAGATTTGATGAATTTTTCCGAACCTTAAAACGAAATCAAACGGAAAAACTTAAAACACGAAAAATGTTCCTAAGACTTAGATCTAGCTACTGTAAATTTTTGAGAATTTTTGGAGTTTATGTGATATGTGAAAACCCACCGAAACCGAGCTGTTTGAATCTAGATCTTGAAATCTTGAACATAATTTAGGAATGATCTTGATCACGTTTTTGACATAGGATCTAGACTGTTTTAGATCTTTGGCCGAACATGAAAGTCATAGATAATTGTCTTAAGATGATCTCTGTAAAATTTCATCAAATTTGGAGTTGAATTGCTATGGTAGAATTCGAAATCTTTAAACTGTGATACATTAAACTCGGACAGAATTGTTCTTATGCAAAAATTGGTGATTTTGACCTACTTAGGTATCTCGGATTGAAAAAGTTAAAACATGAAAGTTGTAGATCTTGACGTCTCTGAGTCAGATATGAAAGTTTGGAATTTTTGGAATTAAATCTGATTTTAGACGAATTTTAGAGTAAACTGTGGTTTATCGGAAACAAAATCTTGAAATCTTGTTGAAACATGGAATTAACCTTTAGGGTTGAAATGAGTTGAGATATTATTTTTAAATAAATACAATTGAAGTCAGATTTTAAAAATTAAATCCCCTTACAAACTTGATAAATTAAAATTAGGGGTGAGTGCTCTGCAGGGTGCCCCCTAACGATTCACTTCGTGCCGTAATGGACGATGGTGAACCCGCGCGCTAAACTTGAAATGTGATATTGCCAAAACGGCGAAATATAGAGCCTACACTTTCGTGAATATCCGTATGGGTTTCCCGAGGCTCCGGAGTGGTACTGGGTATGACTGATACGGTTGCGGCCGCCGGGCTACCGGCTAAACTTGTTGACATCGCGATGCTATCGTGAAACCTTAAAATACCAAATCGGGGATGTAATGGGGATATTAAACTAAATTAAATTAGATTAAATTATGTTGATGTCCAATTAAATTATTTAAATGCTTTCTTTAAACTGTGGCTATTATTCTAAACCATGCGATATGTGTTATTAAATAGAGCCCTGAAATAAATTATGCTATTGGATAGTTGGTTAGATTAAATTGAATATTATGTTACTATCATGCTTTTGGATTATTTATCAAATTAATGGCTTTAAAACCCTACGATCATGCATGTGTTAACTTACTCAGCAAGTTTGCTGACCAAAACCGTTTTTATTCCTTTTCTTACAGAATATGTGGAATGAGCATGTGTGAGCACGATTCATGCATGGGATTTTGGGGAATGTTATTTTGCTTTTAAATTCGTACTTTAGACTATATTATGAACGGGCCTGTTTAACCCGTGTTTTGGCCATGTCGGCCCTATTTATATTTTCCGCTGCGATACTATACTAAACAATTATTTCCGCTGCGCTATACTATTATTATTTTCCAATTATGTTGAATCGGCTATCTTGAATGATTTAAATACTTTTAAATACTGCAATACCTAGCCTTGCATCTCTTTAGTAAGCTCGGAGAAACCATGTCTTACTAGGGGGATGTGGCGGTGACATCCCGACCTGGGTGACCAAAAACCGGGGTGTTACATTGAAACAAATTGAAATATTATTTTTAAATAAATAAAATTGGAATCAGATTTTTGAAATTAAATCCCCTTACAAACTTGATAAATTAAAATTAGGGGTGAGTGCTCTGCAGGGTGCCCCCTAACGATTCACTTCGTGCCTTAATGGACGATGGTGACCCCGCGCGCTTAAATTGAGATATGATATTGCCAAAACGGCATGAGATATAGTGTAATACCCGAGAAATCAACATCGAGTATTAAATCCGAAAATTAATTAATTGGATTTAACTATCGCAATCGAAATAATTCCGGGAGAACGGAATTAAACATTTTTCGGACGATAGCAACTCGAAGAGAGTTATCGGATTATCCAACAATCATGGATAATCCATGTATGATTTTTGGAAATTAAAAATCATATTAAAAAAAAAAGGGTGAGAAGGCCGCAGCCTGGGGTGGCGCGGTGGCGCTCCACCAGCGCGCCACCACCCCAGTAGCAGCGTTTTGAAACGCTGCTACGCGTTTCATGCGTGGTTGAGCAATTATGGCGAGCTTGGTTCATGGAATCGAGCCACAAGCTTGTCTCAGACCTTAGGGGTGTAATGGGACTTCTTTTGGACGAATCTAGAAGCATCTAGAACCCTACAAGTTGAGATAAGGTTGGATACATGTTCTAGATGCATGCATTGAACCCCTTGGGAAATTGCTGAGATGAATGTGGGTTAATAGGGTGAATTTTCGAGATTGACTGCATTGAGTCATGTCTACCTTCCCTAGGGTCTTAATGTCAGTCAGTGGGAGCATTAAGCACTCTAGATATTAACTAAACCAACCTCAAAATCACCCTACACAGCTTCATTCCGAAAATCAGACCTAAAGTGTGAGTAGTGAGTTCTTGAGAGAGTTCTTCGGTTCTCCACAGACTTTAGGCGATTCTCAAGCATCTTAGGCAGTCAACCATTGATAGGTAAGGGTTCTAATTCAATCCTTTGTCCCTAATCTCGGATTTCAAGCCCCAAATTTAAGGATCTTTTCCAATCACTTCAAAATAGGATTCTTTCTGTAGAACTTTGGAAGAGTGGGCTGTTCCGGACGAATTTGGAGATACAACCAAGGAGGATCTTGATTCCAATCTCTTACCAAGTAAGTTAGTGTTGTACCTTTCTAATTTTATAGCTTTTGGTTGAGTATTCATAGAGAAACAACTCGAATTCTATCTCTTGTCAAATCTGTGATTTAGGGTTTCTATAGGATAGTTTCTTTTGTTCCTCTTTGTTCGTCTAGATCCGTTTGTTTTTGGAAAAACTTTTCTAAATGAAAAATTTTCCTAACACTTTAAAGATGATCTCTTTAAATTTTCATAATTTTTGGACATGATTTGAGCGTCGAAAAAGCATCTGGTATTTTCTGAATTCATGATGACAGATTTCGTTTCATAGTATAACCAGTTTTGTAGTCAGTATTACTCCTAGTTACGATCGTTTTTTATGGTTATTTTCTTCATCAAAGTTGTTCATCTATGTGTCTAGTTTATTCCTGTAAAATTTCAGAATTTTTGAATCACTCTTGGAATTGTTGTGATTTTCTAATGAAACTGTGGTCGTGGTAGGCAGTAAACTCCTATGCTTTGAAAGATGAGTTTCTGAAATGAATTTTTTTGGGCCACTTAGAGTCCGAATTTGATAAGGCCTATTTCTGAAAAAAACGCTTATTTTGATGTTTCCTAGCACCTGTAAAAATTTCAGAAATTTTTAAAATGTTTCACTACATTTCCTAGTACGAATTTGAAAACTGCCATAGTGAGTTCTCATCGGTGAATTTGTCTTCGTGCGTTTTGATGATTAGTGAGTCAATTGCTACTCTTTTGTGAATATTATGAATTCTGGGAATGTAGTCATGGTTTGTAATGTTTTAAATGTGAATTTTGAAACTTTTTGAGTTTTGATCGAGTTAGATGCCCAATTTTGGAGGGTAAGTGCACTTGGCGTGGGCTCGTTCGGCCGCCCCCTCTTTTTGGTGGCCAAAACGGCGCCAAGGAATTTATGTTGCGTGTTTGTATGAGTCAATACTCCTAGATGTATCCATATGGGTTATCTAGGGCTCCGGAGTGTGTCTGTATAGGGTCCGCTGCTTTCATATTTGTTGATACCGTCGGCTTGTGGACATAAGCGCCCAAGCGGGTAATTTGATCTTAAACGGCTTAGGCCCAGGATCGTTGGTACCGGCGGCTTGTGGACATAAGCGCCCAAGCGGGTAATTTTTGGATGTCCTCGATCAAAATGAACATTGGTAATTATACATGTGGTATAGTGTAAGAATTCCCGTAAATTATATTACTCGCTTATTTTAGAAATTAAATTCCTATCTTTTATTACTCTTCTAAAACTTTAAAGTTTGTCATGCTATGCATTAACTTACGCAGTACCGTTTGTACTGATAATTTGTTGTTTTCCCTTTTTCGCAGAGTAAGTCATGGCACATCGGGATGGGATTTCTCAAAAATAAAGACTTGTTGCATTTTATTTTTATTTTAAATATCTGCAATGGACTTGGACTTTGGACTTTGGTTTTGGCCGCCTGTTTGGCCCTTGTTTCGTTTGTTTTTAGCTTCCGCACTGATTATTACTGTGATGCATGAAACACTCTGAATTGATTTTATTTCGGGCATATTTGGATGGATTTTAAACTGTTTGTGTAACACCCCGGATTTGGTAACCCAGGCCGAGGTGTCACCGCCGCATCTCCCTAGCAAGACACGGATTCCCGAGCTCGCTAAGGAGGTGCAAGGCTTATGGGTATGCAAAGTTTTAAAAACATTCAACAATGAATCCGGAATTTATTAATACTTCAGTCAAGTACGATAGTAAAAATCATCATGCATGGATAAGGTAAATGCAGCGGAAAAGTAATCACGGCCAACACGGCCAAAACCTCGGGTTAAATATACCCGGTAAAAACAGTAATACGGTGCAGAAAGCGAAAATGTTCATAAATAATTCCCCCCAAGTGTATGCGTATGCGTCACTCGACATACCCTGTAAAAGAAAAATGACAACGGTTGTCAGTATAAAAATATACTGAGTAAGTTAATTCCTAACTAACAAATAAAAGGGGTTACATGTGTTTGAACTAAAGATTTCGCTTCTCATACATAAATTTAAAATACATAATTCATTTGCAGCGGAAAACATGATTGAAGGACATAATTTTAAAAGCGTAATTAAAAGCATAATTTAAGATGCATAATTTTAAATACATAAATTAAAAACATGATAAATACGATTTAAGCATAATGGAACACACACAAGTCTTTTACATTTTATCCCGTAGACTAAGAAGAGGACACCATACCGGGAGATCACTAACGAGGCAATCTCAACATAGGACCACTAACGAGGCGGTCCAAACAATGGGAGACCACTAACGAGGCAGTCTCAAAAAGATAGTAGGACCACTAACGAGGCGATCCAAAAATACAGCGCGCGAGATCACTAACGAGGCAATCTCAGATAGTAAGGAGACCACTAACGAGGCAGTCTCAAAGATAATGATAGCATGAAGATCGGCTCAGCCTAGTGAACGGGATTTTTCGAAAGTTCGTATTTCGATGTTATCAAATGATCGATATCGCGTTTTCATAGTTCGAGTTTTCTCAAGTTCGAAAAATCCTATTCGAGGCAGTTTACGCCTTTCTTAATTAAAAATTCGTCTTTACACCAAAAATTATGAAATTTTTATAGTAGTTCGAAAGTACACACACGAACAACTTTCATGTTTTAAATTTTTGGAAGTAAGGTTCCGAAGTGAGTCGAAATTCGAGTTCATTGCAAAGAATGATTTCTGTTTTAAAAACTGGTTTCGTCACAGGTTTGTGCAACGCCGATTAAAAATTCATTTCAAAACCAATTGATGCGAAATTTTTACAGTAACTACAAAACACGTTAAGGAACAACTTTCATGTTTTAAGAATTTGGAAATAATGAATTCTTGGTACTCAAAAATCGACCACAACCCACTGTATACTCGCGGGCTCTGAATAGGTTTTAAAACAGTTCTGAAAATTCGACCGATTGACATATCAAATGAACACCAAAATCCGTGAAATTTTATATGCATAATCTAGACACAATTATCTACAACTTTTGTTAGGAATGCAAAATTGAATCATTCGAAAAATGGGTGAAAAACATGCATTAAATCGAGTAAGGGAAACTGTCACAGTTTAAAAATGTTCGGGTTATCACAGAAAGTTTACGGCGTGATTTGGGATAGCAAAACTTAATGTCAACGGCTGAAATTTGGACACAAGATAGATAAAGGTGTTAGGAACAACTTTTATGTTGAAAAGTTTTCGCTTTGAATTCCCGAAGGTCGAGTTTTAGGTGAGTCTTTGAAATTGGACGAAAATAGGGTTTTTGAAAACCGACTTTTGTTACAAGCCTATATCTCGAGTTTTAAACAACAAACAACCACGAAAATTTGTGAGTAAGGTTTTAACTTACTTAGAATGAGGATGGGGTCACTGAAAAGGGTTTCCGGAGATCCTAGGGTTGCGACGAACGGCCAACTTGTCCGATCGCTTTTCGTTCGTCCCCCGACGTGAAATCGTAGCAAGGGAAGAGATGTTAGATTTCGAGTTTTCAAGGTTTATGGACAAACTAAACACTATACCATGACTTACCAAAGGTCTAGGAAGCAGAGGCTTCGTCCCGTTTGCCTTGTCGTTGCCGGAATGCTCGCCGGAAGTGGAGTCGAAGAGGTTTTCTTGCTTGGAGAGGATGGTGGGAGGTCTAGGGTTTGTTTTCTGTAAAATGGTGGAAAGGGGCGCCCAAAATCCGACCTTAAGCCTTTCCCTAAGGCTGTGATCGGCTTGCCACCGATAGAGGTCGGATTTTTGGCAAGAAAATCGCCATGGAAGGAAAGTTTACACCTCCTGCACCTCTGGCGCGCTGGTGACGCGCACATAGGCCTTTGTCCGCGTGGAGTGCGCGCGAACCCTCCAGGGACGCGACTCCCTTTGGCCGCGCGGTGGCCGCGCGCATGCGCGCGGGGTGCGCGCCGCCCGAACCGGCCGGTTCGGGCGGTTTGTGTGGTGCGTTGGTTCTTTTCATCCTCTTCTCGATCGGGTTTCCATCCTTCGCGCTCTTGGTCCGACTTTTTGGGTCATTCCCGACTCGAAATTCTCATGTGGGTTTATCTACGAATCCGATCTAACTCCCGTATGATAACCGTCTACTTAAACTCGTCCCGTCCTTCCTTAATGATTTTACTGAAGTTGTGTTTTGGTCTCTTCGGGTTTAACGATGGGATGCTTTCGGTTATGTTTTTATTTTGTGATTTATTTTATGACTGAACTTAGAAATTAGTTCCAAGCTGCCTATATACCATGTGAAGGGATCAAGTCATGACATAGTTCAAAACAATTTGAATTTGTTTTTCCTCGGGTGTTACATCCTCCCCCCTTAAAAATACAGTTATGTCCCCATAACTGTGGTCGGGTCGTCTTGGAAGAGGGTAGGGTAACGTTGCCTCATGTCGGCTTCCAATTCCCAGGTCGCCGTTTTTGTCTCGTGGTTGGACCACAGGACCTTGACCATCTTTACAGATTTATTCCTTGTCACCCTTTCCTTGTAGTCGAGTATTTGCACCAGGGTTTCTTCATAGGTCAAGTCATCATCCAATTCGATTGCGTCCGGTTGGAGTACATGCGACGTGTCGGGCACATACTTCTTCAGTTGGGAGACGTGAAACACGTTATGGACGCGTGCTAGTTGAGGCGGCAGTGCTAGCCGGTACGCTAGATTCCCCACTCTCTCGAGGATCTCATATGGCCCTATGTAACGTGGGCTCAGTTTCCCTCGCTTGCCAAAGCGCATTACGCCCTTCATCGGTGAGACTTTCAGCATGACCTTGTCACCGACTTGGAATTCCAAGTCCTGCCGTCTCACGTCCGCATTACTCTTTTGCCGGTCCTGAGCGGCTCTCATCTTCCCCTGGATGATCTTAACTTGCTGAGCCATGTCCTCCACCAGTTGTGGTCCTACTGTCATTATTCGATCGTTCTCTTCCCAACTCAATGGGCTCCGGCATCTTCGTCCATACAGTGCCTCGAAGGGCGCCATGCCGATGCTCGCATGGTAACTGTTGTTGTAGGAGAACTCGATCAAGGGTAAATGGTGCTCCCAACTTCCCTTGAATTCCAACACACCGGCCCTCAACATGTCCTCCAGCGTTTGTATTGTTCGCTCCGTCTGCCCATCCGTCATAGGGTGGAACGCCGTACTCATTTTTATCTGCGTCCCCAGAGCTTCTTGCAGCTTGGTCCAAAACTGGGAGACGAATCTGCTATCCCTATCCGAGATGATGTCATGTGGCACCCCGTGCCGGCGTACCACATTGTCTACATATGCTCTTGCTAGTTGGTCCATTGTCCAAGTGTCCTTCATCGGGATGAAGATGGCGGCCTTCGTTAACCTATCCACGATCACCCAGATCTTATTCATCCCCTTTGGCGAACGTGGTAACCCTGAAACGAAATCCATGGAGATACTGTCCTACTTCCAACTTGGGATCTCCAATGGTTGCATTAATCCTAAGGGCTTTTGCCGTACTGCCTTGATCTTCTGGCAGGTAAGACACCTTGCCCCGAACTCGGCCACCTCTCTCTTCATGTTAGGCCACCAATAATTTTTCTTCAAGTCCTTGTATAGCTTATCCCCTCCGGGGTGAATCGAGTAGGGGGTGTTATGACCTTCCTCCATCACCTTCTTCTTCAGATCCGCGGACTCCCGCGGTATACACCACCTTCCCCTGAAGCGGATGCTCCCGTCCTCGTGAATGTTGAAGTCCACTGCCTTTCTTTCGGCAATGCTTCTCCTTATTTCCTCCAACTTTTCGTCACTCGACCGGGCGAGTCGTATCTCTTCGAATACGGTAGGCCTTACTACCATCGCGTTGACGACCTCGGTTACCGTACCGGGATGCACCAGTTCCAGGCTTAATTTCGCCAAATCTCTGTACAATTCGGCCGGTATCACCAGTGAGTTCGTGACGTGTTGCGTCTTCCGACTCAAGGCGTCGCCACGACGTTGGCCTTGCCCTCGTGATACGCGACTTTCAGGTCGTAATCTTTGATCAGTTCCAACCATCTCCTCTGCCTCAAGTTCAGTTCTCTTTGTGTGAATATGTACTTGAGGCTCTTATGGTCGGTGAACATCCGACACTTCCGCCCATAGAGATAGTGTCTCCAAATTTTCAGGGCGAACACGACCGCGGCCAGTTCTAGGTCGTGCGTCGGATAGTTCTGCTCGTGTGGTTTTAGCTGTCGTGATGCGTACGCTATGACTCTTTGATCCTGCATTAGTACGCATCCCAGTCCTTCTCTCGAGGCGTCGCTATACACCTCGAAGTCTCCATTCTCTGATGGTAACGCCAATACTGGCGCCGTGGTAAGTCGTTTCTTCAGCTCCTGGAACGCGGCTTCGCACTCGCCAGTCCAGTCGTACTTCACCCCCTTCTTCAGCAGTTGGGTCAATGGGCGGGCGATTTTGGAGAATTCCTGGACAAATCGCCTGTAGTAGCCCGCCAGTCCGAGAAAACTTCTTATCTCCGTTGGGCTCTTCGGTGGTACCCACTCGGTTACTGCCGAGATCTTTGCCGGGTCTACCGCCACTCCACTGGCGGATACGATATGCCCAAGGAATGTTACTTCCCTCAGCCAGAAGTCGCATTTGGACAACTTCCCATATAGTTGATTTTCTCGGAGGATCCTCAGCACTTTATGTAAGTGCTTGGAGTGTTCTTCCTCGTCCCTTGAGTAGATCAAGATGTCGTCTGTGAATACCACTACGCATTGATCTAATAGCCCTCGGAACACGTTGTTCATGAGGTTCATGAACATTGCTGGGGCGTTCGTTAGTCCGAATGACAGTACTGTGAATTCGTAGTGTCCATAGCGAGTCCTGAACGCTGTCTTTGGGATGTCCTTCTCAGCGATTCGCAGTTGATGATATCCCGAACGCATGTCGATCTTGGAGAACACAGTAGCTCCCTACAGCTGGTCGAACAGATCCTCGATTCTGGGCAATGAGTACTTGTTCTTGATAGTGACTTGATTAAGTCCTCTATAGTCGATACACAGTCGCAAACTCCCATCCTTCTTCTTGACGAACAAGACCGGTGCTCCCCATGGAGATGTACTCGGTCTGATATATCCCTTTTCCAGCAATTCTTCGAGCTGCTCCTTTAGCTCCTTCATCTCCGGTGGTGCCATGCGGTAAGGAGCCTTTGAGACAGGTTCCGTTCCCGGGATGAGATCTATGGTGAACTCGAGATCCCTCTCAGGGGGCATGCCGGGAACGTCTTCCGGGAACACATCCGGGTACTCTCTTACCACCGGAATGTTGTCTATCTTTACTCCTTCAGCCTCGAGGTTATGAACGTAGCATGCGTATAACGCGTGGCCCTTACGCATTAGGCTACATAACTCTAGGACGTTGACTATCTTGTTAGATTTCTTAGGGGGTTGAGAGTAGAAGATGACTCTTTTTCCCCTACTTTTCGACAGCGTGATCTTTTGCTTTTGGCACTCGATCACGGCCTTATACCGGGTTAGCCAATCCATTCCTAGTATGACGTCAAAGTCTCTGACGTTGAACTCTACTAAGTTTGCGAAAAACTCTATGTTCTTTATTACTATAGGTATTCCATTGTAGCGTTTAGAGCATGCTATTACTTCTCCAGAGGGCAGTTGGATGCCTAAGCTAATCATCTCGCACTTAGGTAGATCTAGTTCAATTACGACTCTCGAAGATACAATCGAACAACTGGCTCCGGAATCAAATAAGACTCTAAGTGGAGTACTTAGGACATGGAAAGTACCTGCCATCACGTCACCCTGCGCGGGTATGTCAGCCTGGTTGATCACGTTCAACCTCCCCATCGGCCTCCCTTGATTGGCTGGCTGGTTTTGATTTGGATTTGCGTTTTGCTGCTGGTTCGGAGGGCGTTGGTTCGGATTCGGAGGAGGCCGATATCCTTGATTGTTGCCGTTTCTACCTCCCTGGTTGAACGGCTCGTTAGGTCCAATGACCAAATCTTCTCTCTTTGTGATGTTCTCAAGTCGGGTTCGACATTCCTCCCTCTGATGGCCAATTCGGCCGCACTGGAAGCACTCGCCCACCTGAGGACATCTCCTCACCAGGTGCGGCCTGCCACACCTTGGGCACGGCGGCACTCGGCCTCCTTGGTTGACATTTCGACCATTGTTGTTCTGAGCATTCCCGTTCGGACCTCGCCGAAAGTTGTCCCCGCCAGTAGTGTTGCCCGTCCTGTTATCCCTGTTCCTCTTGTCTGGTCCTTGCGCCCCTCGGCTAGATTCCCCAGCAGCCTTCCTCTTTAGCTGTTGCACTCGTGCTACTGCTACTGCCCGATCGTAGACAGATTGCAGGTCCGGGTAGTTAACTCCAGTGATCACCTCCCGAATTGACAAGTTCAATCCCATTTCAAACTTTTGCGCCTTCTCCCCGTCCGTAGGTACCATCCTGGGCGCAAATCTCACCAACTCCTTAAACCGTGCATAGTATTCTTGAATAGATTTCTCTCCTTGCTTCAGGGATGAGAACTCCTCGTACAGTGCCGCCTTAGTACTCATTGGGTAGAAGCGCTCCCGGAGTAACTCCATGAACTCGTTCCACGAGTAAGGTTCATCATCCTCTGCCAGCTTCCCCTGGGTAGCCTGCCACCAGTCGTCGGCCTCGCCACCCAGATAGTACGAGGCCACGTGGACCTTCTCCCCCTCCGAGCATCTTACCGCCTTCAGCAGTTTGTCGAAGGTTCTCAACCATTCTTCCAGCTTAGCGGGGTCTTCCTCCCCGACGTAATAAGGAGGTCGGTAGGGGTTCACCGCAGCCAAGTAGTTGATCCTCGCTTCCGGTGGTGGCGCCGCGGCAGCTGCACCCTGGTTAACGTAAGCATTACCCAGTGCGATTAGTAATTCTTCCATATTCCTCATTCGCCCTTCCACAGGGTTGGGCATCGGTCCTGCCGGGTTCGGCACCTCCGCGTTAGGTGCCTGCTCATTGGGTTGTCCCGGCGTGCCGTGGGTGTTGGGGGTGGCAGGGAAGGTCCTTGGTCGTCCTCGGGGTGCCATCTTATTACAACCAAGGAAGGTTTAGAGTTCAGGGAGATTCGATAAAGTGTGGGAAAAAGTGTTTTGCTAAATTGTGTGGTGCTTATCAGGAGTTGGTTAGTATTTGCATTTATTCATTCAGTCGTTTAGGGTTTTAGGGTTCGAGGTACTTGTCGATTTGTTATGTAGAAATAGATACGTTGTTTGTCTGCCGGCGCTTTGATAAGATATAAAGATGGTGTATAAAATAGGTGTTTGTGACTTTATTGCCTAGAAAACTTTTTTTTTGTTTCGGTACAAGCGACAAGTAGCAAAGATCCTGAAAATAGTTCGGGAAGATAGGAAAGTGAACAATAAGAATAATGTGTCGATAATCCCCTAAGCCTGGGAAGGGTAGGTAGTCGGATCCTCCATGGGGTCGTCCTCATCACTTGCGTCCTTGATGGCGCCCGTGCCAAGGGGCCCATGGAACACCGGGCTTGCTGGCCAAGCGGGTCCAGTAGTAGGAACAGGATCGATGGTGGCAACTGGAGTCGGTGCGGCTGTCGGGTTGGCGACAGGGTCAGCAACAGGGCTAGCTGCGGGAGGCGCTCCTGGGCCAAGGGGGGCGTGTGGAGGCAAGTCATCCTTCCAGTGAAGCAGTTGATATCC
>JAOANR010000001.1:986168-1052301 GCA_030278955.1 Hygrophila difformis | reverse complement strand
ATCCCGCCCGTTTGGGCGGGGTAATACTAGTAAATTCAAAAATTAGAAACCAAATAGCAGGCTTTTCTAAATGATCAAAGTTTGTCGTATTTAATTAAGGAGCATAGTTGGGGGATTCACAGTTCAGACTACTAGGTAAGTAGTAGTAGTAGTAGTAGGAGGTATCAGGAAAACGGTCCAAGTGGAGTGGAGGAGGTTATGCACAAGAAGAAATTATGGACAGTACCAGGTCAGTATCTGACAATTATCTTTTATGCCAGCCGCCAATATTATTCAACTTTTATATCCGAAAAGGCTGAAAAACCCCTGGTTCGTGTCATGGTTCGTGGCCGAACCGGCTTAAGGAGCACGATCCAGGAGATTAATTAATAAGGGTGATTAAGGACGTCTGGATCGGCCTTCCACGACCCGGACCGTAGAAGAACCGGGGTCCCTGAAGGACGATCCCATGGCGCTACGTGTCAATGGGATCGTGGTGATAGTGTGGACCACGATCCCTATGCCCACAGACCACTCCCACGCCCCAATACTTATAATTTAATCCAAATTATATTATTAGTGAAATTATATTTATTATTATTATTATTTTAATTAATATTCCGTAAATTACAAATATAATTATTTCACTTTTTATTTTACAAATTATGAGAAAACTATTATAACAATAATAATAAGTTTTATGTATTATTATTATTAGTATTATTATTATTATTGTTATTATCATTATTATTATTAATATTGTATTACTATTGTTTGTAGAGTAATTATTATAATGTATTTTTAGGTTTAATACTAAAAATATAGTGTATGCTTACTATAAATATTAAAATTATTAATTTTTATTTTTAATTTAATAATAGTAATAATTAATTTGACTAAATTTATTACGTTCTCTTTTGTTACAATAATAAATATTATTGATTAATAATTTTCGCCAATATTATTGTAACAAAGATAAATGAATTATACTTATAAATAAGTATTATATACTACAATTATTATTATACTTATAGAAGAATTGTATTATCATTAATTAAAATACTAATACTAATATTATTATTAATATTACCTTATTATTATTATCATTATTATTAATATTCTATAAATAAGTATTATATACTACAATTATTATTATGCTTGCTGAAAATAATATTAATAAATTATTATTAATATACTATAACTTCTATATACTATTAAAATAGTCAAGTGAGATCTTTTTGGATTCGTATAATCAATCGTTTTTACACACAGATGAACTATCACCATCACTGTCACCACAACCGATGAACTATCACCATCACTGTCACCACAACCTGGGCCACCTTATGAATCACCAACCGATGAACTATCACCATCACTGTCACCACAACCTGGGCCACCTTATGAATCACCAACCGATGAACTATCACCATCACTGTCACCACAACCTTGCTCGCTTTCGTTTGTGAGTAAATCGAACTGGGCTCTCTTATGAATCATCATTAGATGAACTATCACCATCACTGTCACCACAACCTCCTCGTTGTTTCTTCATTGGTTTTCCAGATGATTTGCCCCCATGTGCCCTTTTGTCCTCCATCTACCTATCCCCAACAGTTAAATTGAGGGGTAATACCACACACCAAGGCTTGCCCCTCTGAATGTTCTACGGTCCTAGTGCACCCGCTTCCATTTTGACCGCTAAGCAATGGGAGGTGGATCGAACCGTCGTCATTACCAATGCCGCCCAGGCCAATGTTGTTGTTACAAACGTGGCGACCATGTCCAAATGTTGTATTTGGGCAATACCTACAAGTAAACATTACAAAATAATATTAATAACGGCGATCAATACATTTTTGTAAAGTTAATGCTAATAATATGAATAGCAATAATGAAATTAATACGACTAATACCACTCTGGCCGCCTGAGTTTATATTGTGATCAATCCGCTGCTATCCTTTTCCCATGGCATCTCGCATTGGCCACTGAACCGCCCAATTTCCTTTGGAATGTCGTGTATGCCCAATTTTCAACTTGCCGCCTCCCCATCCACTATCTTCGGCAGCTCTTTGTATTCGTAGGTCATTCTCAACATTCCGAAAGGAGTAATATCCGGAATGTGACGACCGCAGCATTCACCCTGCTGCGACGCTTGTGATTCCGAACGTGGCACTCTTACCTATACCTCCCATTCCCCTGAAGTGGAACTACGAAATGTCGACGTCCCATGTGGCAAAATTTACCCAATCTCCGAAATGACCTACAGTTATCATAGCAAACATTGTGCACAATATGATATTAGTACGCGGCCAAACAATAATAATAATAATAACAGTTAAGAAGACGCGCGCTAATTTTCTTTATCCAAAGGACATACTTATTTCTAGTTGGACACCACGCTAATGCTTGCCCTCCGAGTGTGGTCATTCTGGACCTTCCACGGGGATAATGCCGACTTTAATTTTTCCTTCATGTCACTCCGATTATACTCTTACCTATACCTCCCATACCAACTGAAATCGATGTACGAACTTGCAACAGTAACCTGTAGTTGAACATACATAATATCTAAGCTAATAGGCTTACTAATAATAGTAAAAACTGTGAACGAATATATAAGACAATAACGATAATAATAATAATAATAATTTGGAATGGTAATTACTGTTGTACCCATTGCATTTCTTCTCCCTATGTTCAACCTCTCTCAACCTCCCTACACGAAAGGAGTAATATTTGGAATGTCGACTCATAGTGTTTCTTCTCCCGATGCCCCTTTATTATGTCGGGCCGTAGTGTTTCTTCTCCCTATGCTAATGCTTGCCCCTCCGAGTGTGGTCATTGCCGAGTCCGCTCATTCCGCGCCAGTGTAATGACTGTTGTAACCCTACAGGGAGAAAAATTAAATTTACAACACGATATTAGTAATTATTGTTTTATTAGGTATATATTTATAATAATAGAAATATTGTTAATAGTAATAGTAAGTGTATTAATTACTTTTGTACGGCTTAATATTTCATAATATTCCCTCTTTGAGTACCCGAGTTGCCTGAATGTTCTAAATCAGGCGGGCTATGTGATCAATCTGCCCGCTTGTTTAACCATCCTTTGCGATAATTTTCTGAACGGTCATTACCAATGCCGCTCAGACCAAATGTGGTGCTCGTGTTTCGAAATGTGCCGATTACCAATGCCGCCCAGGCCTATGTTGCATTCCCCCGCAAAGAAGCAGTTTGCACTGTACCTTATGGCCTGTAGTATCACAATGACAATAAATAAGCAAAAAGTGTGTAGTCTGAATAATAATAATAATAATAATAATAATAATAATAATAATAATAATAATAATAATAATAATAATAATAATAATAATAATAATAATAATAATATTAATAATAATAATATAGAAATGTTATGTGAAAAACTGAAATTTTACCTCTAGTGAATCATTGTTGGAAATTCATCCTAGTAGCTCAATGTAACTCCCTTCGTTGATTACTATCTGCAGCTTTCTGCACCATATGCAGCCGAAATTAATGGTGTTGTCTACGTGGTTGGTGGCTATGATGGGGACTGCAGAATTTTCTCCTTCTCACGTAGCCGATTTCAAGCTCTGTGATGTAAGATTTGAGCTTCATGCATGCCCAGTGTTTAACCTGTCACAACACGATCATTGTGGGACAGGCTATACTCTTGCTATACGAAAGGAGTAATATTTGGAATGTCACGATCACTACATTCATCCTGATGTAGTGATTGTGCTTCCGCCGAGGATCATTACCAATGCCGCCCAAGCCAAATGTTGTATTTTCCGATGCCCCTGACATGCTGTCAACATGTCGACTCATAGTGTTTCTTCTCCCGATGCCCCCTTATTATGTCGGCCCGTAATGTTTCTTCTCCATATGCTCAACCTCTCTCAGCCGACTGCTCTCTTTCCTCCACCTCCCTATTCCCAACGGTTTCATGTGTTTCTACGGTCCCGGTACGCGCGTTTCCAAATCTACCCTTGCAATAATTTTCTGAACGGACATTACCAATGCCGCTCAGACCAAGTGTGACGCATGTCAGTCGAAGTGTCGTCATTACCAATGCCGCCCAGGCCAATGTTGTCATTTCGAATGCCGCTCATGTCCAATTGTTGTATTTGGACAATACCTACAGGTAAACATTACAAAATATTATTAATAATGGCGATCTAAAAAATTTAAGTAATATTTTTTGTTAGTACATTCATAGTGTTGATAATGTTGATAATAATAATAATAATAATAATAATAATAATAATAATAATAATAATAATAATAATAATAATAATAATAATAATAATAATAATAATAATAATAATAATAATAATAATAATCATACAGATCAGCCCCGAATGTTCTGAATCATGCCGGCAGTTTTGAAAAGCTGCCCGCCTGTTCGGCCATCCTCTGCCGTAATTGTCTGGACGGTCATTACCAATGCCGCCCAGTCTAAGTGTCGCGCTCGTGGTTCGAAGTGTGTTGATTACCAATGCCGCCCAGGCCAAATGTGTTTTCCCCACAAGGAAGCAGTGTGGTCGATATCAGTATTACCTGTACCACCGGTGTATGCACAATCAATAACCAACTTTTGTGTAGGCAATTTGACGTTAATAATAAGACTCGGATACTGCTACTGAAAAATTTACCCTCGACGTAGGCCAATGTTCCACATGTCCGCCTGGTTCGAATGGCATGATCAAAACATTCAATATGATGTAGTGACGGTGCTTCCGAATGTTGTCATTACCCATGACGCCGAAGTCGAGTTGTTGTATTTCGCCAATGGCTACAGGCAAAACATACAAAATAATTATCATATTCAAGCCCTTTGTTAATAAACTACTACTATTACTATTATTGTAATACATAATTAGAATTATTAAACTTGATAATATTTTTTGTAAATTAATAGTATCAAGAATCACAAAAGTTAAATTAGAAATAGTTATCAATTGTAAACCCTAAACCCTAAACCCTAAACCCTAACTTCAGAAATAGTTAAATTATCAAATTTTTTCGTATTTAGTAAATTAATAATTAATAATACGAAAGAAAACCACTTATTTGAAAAAAAGCAGTCGGCCGCGAAAATCGAGGGGCGTGGGCGGTGTACGACCCAGTGGGATCGTGCCCGACCCCAGGGATCGTGTACGAACCTCATGGTTCGTACACCGACCAACGGTTCGTATACCCGGGTCGGTCATAAAATGACCGCGATCCCACCCTTCTTCTTCAGTTTCTATCTTTCTAATTTTTTCCTACAGACGGCGATTTCGAGCACAAGATGGACGACACCATTCCGGCGGATCTCTCGTGGGCATTGGGAGAGGAGGAGGCGGGAAATGAAATGGGAAGGAATCCGATGGGCGGAGATGGAATCGGCGGCGGGACTGGCAGCGGCGGCGGGACTGGCAGCGGCGGCGGGACTGGAAGAGGCGACGGGACTGGAAGCGGCGGCGACGTGGGGTTGACCGGAGTTGCCCGCGCCGCCCAGCCGGCGGGGAATAATGCGGCGGGGGTTCTGCCGCCCTCCGGCAGGGACCCCATTCGGGTTAGGCAATTTGAATTTTTTGTGTTTTAATTGTTTTATTTTTGTCCTATCGTTTGCTTAATAGTTTAATTGCCTGGATTATGGTGAATTGTTATTTTTTGTGATTAGTTATTTATCATTGCTCATGATAGTTTGATTAATTGATTAGCGCTAGTTTAGGAATTTATTAATTAGTTTAATTGCCTATATTATGGTGAATTGTTATTTTTTGTGGGAATTTATGTTAGTAAGTGATATTGTGGAACTGGTTCGATTAGTTATTTATCATTGCTCATGATAGTTTGATTAATTGATTAGTGCTAGTTTAGGAATTTATTAATTAGTTTAATTGCCTATATTATGGTGAATTGTTATTTTTTGTGGGAATTTATGTTAGTAAGTGATATTGTGGAACTGGTTCGATTAGTTATTTATCATTGCTCATGATAGTTTGATTAATTGATTAGCGCTAGTTTAGGAATTTATTAATTAGTTTAATTGCCTATATTATGGTGAATTGTTATTTTTTGTGGGAATTTATGTTAGTAAGTGATATTGTGGAACTGGTTCGATTAGTTATTTATCATTGCTCATGATAGTTTGATTAATTGATTAGCGCTAGTTTAGGAATTTATTAATTAGTTTAATTGCCTATATTATGGTGAATTGTTATTTTTTGTGGGAATTTATGTTAGTAAGTGATATTGTGGAACTGGTTCGATTAGTTATTTATCATTGCTCATGATATTTTGATTAATTGATTTAGTTAGGGTCAATAATACTATAATATTATAATATTAACCCTAGTATTAAATCATAGATCAATATTATAAAGTAATCTTACTTAAGGTGACCCAGAGAAGATCAATATTAAAAGATACTCATATCTCCACCTTGCATTGACATATTAATTAGTATTTGTAATGAGTGTATTAACGGGAGGATCAATATTTTAATAAATTATAGGGAGATTGGTGGTATGTGCGAGAGAAGTGCCAGGGGTCTTCCCCGCACTTGGGCAGCTACACGCGTCAGAAGAAGCTGGTTCCGGAGATTGAGCGCGTACTTTCAGAGGCGGATCCGGATGGATTGGATGAGCTCCGCCGATCATGCTTCGGCCACTTGTTTCGGCCGAGGTGGCATCGTGGATCAATTTCTGGACTCGCTTTGAACGAGCTTTTAGCTCGTGAGGTCGTATTTCACCCCATCCCGGAGGTCCCGGAGAAGGGGAAGGGGGTGGACTGGCATATTGGCAGCGACGATGAGATATGGTTTAGGGTGGGCGGCCGATTCATTAGATATGGGAGAGAGCAGCATGCGTTGATGACAGGACTCCGATTTTCTCCGACTACAGATTTTCAGCTTTTCAGTCGGGACCCTCTACCAGCCGATAGTGTGGGGGCCAGGTACGGCCGATTTTTTAGGGAGCTCACTACAAATAAGTGCCGGGACAAATTTGCCAATGATGGGGCATTCAGGGATAGGCCCGGCGATGCCCTGAAGATGGCGAGGGTGATGGTGGCCTTCCACATGATACTGGGTCACGATCCACAGGCGCGCAGTCCTGATCCATGGATGTGGCGACTCGTAGAGGACACGGATGCTTGGGAGAGGTTTCCATGGGGACTCCTATCATGGCAGGTCATGCGCGCATACGTTAGACAGTATCCGAGGACGAGGTTCGAACACCGTGGCTCGGCACATCTTTACGGTCCCAGCTACGCTATTTGGGTAAGCTAACAACTCCTTCAGCTGATATATTTTTACGTCTAGCCCACTTCACGATTTTATTAGTTGATATATTTAAATTTATGATGTGTTAGGTGTGGGCGGTTGAGTCGATACCACAGCTGCATCAGTGGACGCGTCCACAGTTCATTGATGACCCAGCGGCACAGCGACCGCGGATGACCAGGTGGGAGTTCGACGCAAAATGGACGCAGCAGTTATGGGGGCAGGCATACGATTATGAGGTTAGTATGAGTAATTATGTTTATTTACTTTCAACTTTAATTCCATACCCTTGAAGTATAATTGTTTATCATCTAATACCCACCGCAGGATATTCATATTGTTGAGAGATTGCCAGCGACCGATCTGGAGAGGCGCGAGCCGTATATGGCCGATGTGGATGCCCCTATCCCGCCGGGGTTGGTATGGATCCCGTTCCTCCGGCGAAAGCGTGCAGCCCCTGGGGGAGATGGCGGCAGGAGAGTTCGACGGAAGAAGAAGAAGAGCGGTGACCGGAGGCGACGTGGACGGGGTGACGAGTCATCGGCTCCAGATGGGTCGGCTAGTAGTGGATCCGACTCAGACGGGGGTTCCGGGCAACAGGGAGGAGCCGACAGTGAGCCGCATGTGGATATAGATGCTCCCCGGCCGCAGGGGGGTATTGATTCCGAGCCGCAGCCACCCCCTGCGAGTGTACCACCGCGACCATCCGGTCCTGATGGCCAGGCATTATTGACCGCGATCGCTGATATGGTCGCTGAGTCAGAGCGGCGCATACTGGCAGAGGTGGCTCGGCAGCATGTCGATCAGGAGGAGAAGTGGCTCTCTCTTCTACACCATGCGGTGGCGGCCGTCCGTCAGGAGGTGCAGCAGTCGGTGGAGTCCATGCGCGGAGAGGTGCAGCGGTCGTTTAAGGCCTTTATGCAGAAGTACATGCGTGTTCGCACCGACACTGACCCATCTTCGACCGGCCCGGGGGTTAGTGCGCCTCGACGTGGAGTGCAGCCCTCCGAGGAGAGAGTTGCTGCAGAGGGACAGCAGGATGGACCCGTTGCCGGTGGACCAACGACCGATGATGACATGCAGCGACGAGTTGCAGAGGTGGCAGCGGTCCCGCCCACCGTCGAGCGCGTGTCGTCCGAGTCGCGAGATGTGAGCGAGTCATCGTCACGACACGAGGCTGAGCCACAGACGCCGCATACTGCATGCGGCCCAGCTACCACGCCGATGCCGCAGCCAGGTACGTCTTTGATTTTTCGGTTGTAATTATTGCACGTTCGTTTTCCATACTATACTAGAAAATATTACTATCCGCATAGCGCTTACAAGTTACATACAACTGGATGGAATTGAATGTACAGGTGATCCTTCGGCCAGTGCACCGACAGGGGATGGCGGGACAGTTCAGCCCAGTGCATCACAGCCAGGTATTTATCTGAATCTGAGTCTTGATTTTTGTAGGGTTGTTGTACATACTAGTTTGCACGTTCGTTTTCCATACTATACTAGAAAATATTACTATCCGCATAGCGCTTACATACAACTGGATGGAACTGAATGTGCAGGTGATCCTTCGGCCAGTGCACCGATAGGGGGTGGCGGGACAGTTCAGCACGGTGCATCACAGCCAGGTATTTATCTGAATCTGAGTCTTGAATTTTGTAGGGTTGTTGTATATACTAGTTTGCACGTTCGTTTATGATTCCGCCGCATTTCTCTTACCTACACTTAAACCGCTAACACTGTGCAGGTATGCCATCGGCTAGTACACCCGCAGGGGGTGGACCGGCAGGACTGAGTACGCATGCGCAGCCTGATGACATAGGTACATCAACTAATTTCTCTATCACCAAAAAAATTTGTTTTGTATTACTTGCAGCTATAGTGTATTATAAGTAACTGATTTGTTTTTCCTCTTTACCAGCCACACCTGTGCCTACCACCAGATCCCGGCTATACCCACCCGGTGACGACAAGATTGTGACCATCCGGATGAAGCATTCCGTGGACTCCGTTCAGTATCGTCAGGGACGCCGTGGCCGCTTGTCCCATCGTTTGCTGAGCCCTTACCTGCCACTGGAGCGCCCACGCCGCTTTGCGGACAGGCAGGCGTTTTCCGATTATGCTGACAATCCGAAATCACCCCTGTAAGTGTCTATCAGTTGTAATTATTTACATTCATTCACCGCATTACTTGTCTAATAGCTGTTCCCCATGTATAGTGTGAACGTCGGATGGTGGGCCAGCGTAGGGCCCCAGTGGTTTAAGACCTGGTTGGACATCACAGCGGAGCTCGAGTCCGACGTAAGCCAGTTCACTTTTTTAATTAATAACGTTAAATTGTTACCAATGCCTTTCCAAACTCAACCCATATTTCTGTCACAGCACATCGATGCGTATCTCGGGATTCTGCAGTTTTCACCCGGCTGGCTGGGAGTACCGCCCCTGAAGGATTACAAGTACGCCATCATGGACGTCGCCTTTCTGGTTGGTCTTGCTACCCTCAACTACTTTGAATAATGTTTGTATTCATGCCAATTGTTCATATAAGTTCATATATCAATTTATTGCAATAGGACACACTGATACGCGGTTGTTGGGATGGCCGTAGGGCAGCATTGTCCGACTTGCAGGCTGAGTTCTTCCAGTTGTATGTTACGGGGGCTCAGCCTAGTTGGGGGTCGACGGCAGACTGGTCGGACTTACATGAGGTTTGTGGAGTTACATCTTAATCGCATAAATTCTGTAATTAAATTACCAGCACTCTAATTTTCCTTGTTTTTGCTACGTACAGATTATCTGCCCATACAACCCAGGGGGACATTGGGCTATCATACGGCTACGACTCAACGCGCAGACGATTGTTCTGCACGATAGTCTCGTCCCAGTCCCAGAATTGAAGCCAGAAGTAGCCAATGACCGAGTGCAGAAGATGTGGCCCCTGCAGAAGCTAATACCGGAGATGTTGACCCGCACTGGCTACTATGATCGTGCTGGTGGCACTGTCTGCTCCCCCACCTGGTCTTTCAAGTTCGCGCGCAGTGAAGCAGTGATCAGGCAGGACGACGGCATCTCGTGCGGGCCGATCGCCCTATTCACTGCATGCTGTCTCGTACGTGGGCGGTTCCCGGCAGACTTTCCGGATCCTTGGGCCATGCGCCAGAGCCAGGCTTTCGATGTGTGGCGCTTTAGTGCAGACCCGGACCAGGGCCCCTCTCGCACCCATCCTTGCGCACCCCCACGCCGAGATTTATTTGACGTTGTATCGGAGCCTTAGGTGTTATACATTATTTTGTGCACTTATCACACATTATTATTCCCGGTTTTTTTGTTCAGATGTACAGTCCACGGTTGGTCGTATTTTATACATCACCTATTTTCTTAACAGACGTTTCACGTATTCATTTTTACGGGGCTAGTGCAAATCATACGCTACAATAGTGCCCACCGCAAACAAAGATAATTTACTGGTGTATTCATCAAATAAACAAATATGTCCGGGGTTTCGACACGAGGGCTACAAGGAATCCCAGTCTGCCGCCGTGGGTGATATTCCTGGTGTTAGGTTTAAGGTGGTGAAGGTGTCCGGGGTTCCGGAGGTAGGGGTGGATCCGATCGTGGTGGTTTCGGAGATAGAGGTGGATCTGATTGGGGTGGTTTCGGAGGTAGAGATGGATCTGACCGGGGTGGTTTTGGAGGCAGAGGTGGAAGGGGCGGATTTAGAGGTAGAGGAGGATCTGAAGGAGGTTTTGGTGGCAGAGGATCAGATAGAGAGGTATTCCGTGGAAGATATGGGTTTAGAGGTAGCGGGCGTGTTGATTGGAATAACAGATATGATTCCAATGATGGCGGGGGATGGAAAAACATTGACAATTCAGGCAGTTGGAGCCAGAGAGGCGACAACAATATGGGTGGAGGTTGGAGTTCAAGTTGGGGACAGGGAGGTGGCGACAACAACACAAGAGCCTAAAGGCAAAGCATCAGAAGAAGGAAGCGGTAACAAGAATGAAACTAGTGGTGGATGGGAACTAATAATACCATCAAGGACGAAGGGCCGTCCAGTGCATGGGGTAAACCTGCAAAAAGCTCATAGGGTGTAGGGAATGGCAAAGGTGGATGGTGAAGACTTCAAGAGGTCAGTCTACAAATGATTGCCTTTTTTCGATGGCTACAAGGAATCTCATCTTGGGAATGAATGGAAGAAACCATTACAGTGTAATACATACTACTAGTAATACGGAGCTGGGCCGTTTAAGTCTAGGAAACTGAAACAATTCGTTGCATCGTGTCCAGCGCCACCACAGGATGTACATAAGTGTGGTGTGCTTGGTCGGTACTCGGATGGACCGGCAGCATCGGCGATCGGGCCAGGACACCTCTTCCAATTATGGCCCACCGCACCACACACACTGCAAGTTTGCCGCCTTCTGGACTTCCCAGCTACTTCGGCTGCAGATGGAATCCGACTTTGTTTCGGTCGACCAGCCTGCCTCGGGCAATCTGGTGTCTTGCACGTTGCGTTGGCAATCGCGGTCGGTACTACCCAGTCGTTCGGGTGGTCCATAGGATACACGCGCGCTTTCCATGCCTGGACGAGGACCGCACGCTTGTAGTGTGGAGACGCATATGCAGTCTGCTCGTGGTTCACATACCTGCACAAAATGGTAGGAGCGTTATTTAAACATTATGTGGCCTGCCTCTTAACCATTTTAAAAAAGACTTATGGTACGGGGCAGTTGATGATACCTAATCGCTGCCGATGCGTGGGGACACGGTATCAAATGCTGCTGAAACCTCTGGCACGTGCATGTCTTCGACCCAAGATTTACTATGTACCCCTTGCCGTTCTGTGACACGTTGTACTCATCGGACGTACTTGTGTCCATCACGGTCAAGGTTTGTCCTTCATTTTTCGCCTTCATCAGCTCCACATGTGCCCATTCTGTCAGCACAGTAGTGCAGTTCAACGCGGCGCTGTGCCGCTCCGTAAACCAATCAGCAATAGTTGCACGAATGACGTCGAGCATCGAGCACACAGGCAACCTTCGCGCCCACTTCAATACGTGGTTCATGCTCTCTACGGGATTCGTCGTCATCATGTCATACCGACGAACATCACACTTCACACGCGCAAACCGCGCTTCCCCTACATTCTCCAGTAGATGCTTGTATGCGGAAGGACACTGCTGCTTCAACGAATCCATGTGACGATTATAATCTGAATTCTTGTATGCATAGGCAGCCGATGTGAACAGGTCCTTCACTCTCTTCCCATACCGACCTAAATTGGACTTTATGTGGTACGTACAGAGGACGTGGCGCACATGTGGTAGCACCTGCTCAATCGCAGTTGCAATGGACTTCGCTCCATCAGAGACAATCAACACATCTTTCTGCAGGTGTAGAGCCCGGTGTAATTGCAATAGAAACCACCGCCATGTCTCAATTGACTCTGTGGGCCCAACACCGAATGCAAGTGGAAATAACTGATTGTTTCCGTCTTTCGTTACCGCCACGAAGAGTACGCCCCTGTACTTGCCCTTTAAATGTGTCCCGTCGATTGCTATGAAAGGTCGCATCAATGGCCACCCAGCAATCGAGGCACCCAGTGCAAAGAATGCAAGCCCGAATTTCCCCTCCACGTCCACCGCGTAGTCCGTCACCGTATTTGCATTAGACTCCTTCAGCATGTGTAGGTACGAAGGAAGCATCTTGAAAGAACTGTCGTGATCCCCAAAAATTGAGACAATTGCATGGTCCCTAATCTTCCGGGCCATTCCGATCGAGACTTTGACGCCATCTTTCTGCAGCTTTCTCTGAATCATTAAAGGCTCTAACGTCTTTGCCTCGACAACAATATCTGCGGCATAATAGCTGCCCAAATGTCTCGATGGGAGTGTCGTCGGATTAGGCCTGTCTGGGTCTGCACTGCACGTATGCGGGGCCAGTCTGTACACCGTCCAAAGCGATGCCGTTCCCCTTGCTCGCATCTGGAATTCGCAACCATCAACCCTACACCTCACGAAATACCTTTCCTTATCCGACTTCCACGTATAGAAACCACACCTAGCATCCACAAGATATTTTGTCAGCTTTTCTTGTAATTTCGCCTTCGTTGCGAACACTGAGCCGACTGCAAGTGATGTGTCCACAGTCTCGTCCACGTGCTCGTCGACCAATCGTTCCGGTAAGTCGAAGTGTGGCCGCGGAAGGTTCCACTTCCCACGACTCATCTCTGGGACATAGTATGCTTCTTCAGTCCTCGGCCAAACCGAATTATGCCCTGCTTGCAGCCCGGGCTGCCCGTCTTTCTCCACCCGTTCATTATTCCGCTCTATGTCTCTGAGGATATGGTAATACTCTTTCGCACCACCGTAACGCAAGGGTGGGTCAGGATCCTCTTCACTCTCCGATCCCGAGCTACTTTCCTCATCACGCGCTGTATTTCCAGCATCCTCCACAGGTCCATGCTCTACGGCATATCCGCCAAGATTCACCGCCGGCTCCGGCACCTCATCGTACAGTAAATGCCTCCCTCCTTCACCGATAACACTGCTCGGATATCCTGCAAAATTAGACATAGGCCTTCGTTCGTATACATTATCACCAACCGCTCCGTACACGTGGCTGCTCCCGGCTTCATTCGCATGCCCAAACATATTCATTGGTGGGGTCGTGCCAAATATACTCTCCATCACACTTCCCGACCCTAAATTGGCGAATGGAAAATTTCGTCCGGAGTCGTAATTTGTTGAGTGTTGTGTATCTTGTATCCCTTATATTAAAATCAATTTCACAAACACATGTAAACCTTAAAAAAAATTACTTCGACCTAATATGTAGATGACGTGTTTTAATCACACTACAGTGTATCCGTTAAAACACATTTTACTGGCATTGTAAAAATAAAACTTACGGTTCAGACCTCGCTCCTCCTCGTCGTGTGAATGCCACTCGCCCTGGTACCATGTGCTGCCGCTTAGCCGCTCAAGCCAAGACATTGTTCTGTGTAGTGGATCCCCCACCCTTGAGTAACAACATAACAATTTTACCGATATATTAATACAATTAAATAAGATCACAATAAAACATAATAACGTGTCGACAAATTATATTACAAAAATAAAATATGTTTAATAGTAATAACAATAATATTAATTATTATAAACTACATTATGTTAATAATAATTCCAATAATAATAGTAATAATAACAATAGTAATAATAATGATAACACCAATAAGACTGTTATTATTATTAAATTATTATTAATTACAGTAATTACTAATCTCCAATATAACACCAATAATTACCTGATACGGACCGTGCAAGAACCACAAGATTCGTGGGCGGCCAACTGGACGAACCCACCAATTTTTTAACACGGTCCCTGTGGTTCGTGGACTATGAGTGCACGGTCCATGTGGTTCGTGCTCTAATAGACCACGAACCACACAGAGTACCACGGTCCCAGTGGTTCTCTAGGACCACGAATCGCATATTACAACGGCCCACGCACAGATTTTACACTTAAATAACACAACAAAACAAACGATAATAAACTACTTATTTAATATAATTATCATAATTAATAATAATACTAATACTAATAATAATAATAATATATAACTCACAAGTGTAACAAATACTTAAGTTATTAGTAATACTGTAAGTAAACATAATACCAACAACAATAATATTTATTATTCTAAAACAAGTAATAATAATAGTAACATTAACATAAATTATAAATAATATAAAAACAGTAAAAAAAAGTTAAAATTTGTGACGAAAAAAAAAAAACAATATCATACGCAACCATGAATTTAAAAAAAAAATCACTTTTCTTTATTAACTAAATATAATATTATGACTAAAAAAGCGAATTTAACTAAATTAGTACATACCATTGCTAAAGAAACAATAGATCTATAATTTAGGCTTAACAAAAGGAGCATCACTCACTACACACATTAAATAACTTAGATCCGAAACGAAAACTAACAATTTAATTACAACCATTTCAAATCAACAATTTAAAGATAAATCTCTTACCCAAAGTGGTCGTACCCTGGACCCTTAAATCTTCAATTCTTTGTCTCACTGGATGCTCCGAAAATGCGCAAGATAAATCTCCCTTTACATATGAATTTCTCCTCCCAAATATGAATGTTGGACAGTGCAGGAATGATAATTTAGAGATAGATCTATGAATTTTATTGCTCTCATCCATGGTGGGTGGTCAGGAATAAATTCTGTCCACCATGGCGGGGTCGGGATAATAAAACTAGGTTCGTAAAAGAACCATCTCAATGACCGAACCACTTTCCCGTTTCCCAATGTCTGATGGGAATAAATCCAGCCCCACATCTGTGCACTGGATCGTGTACGAATCATATGGACCGTGGTCAATGTAAACAAACCACGAATCCACTGCCACGTGGAGCTCCGGTTCGTCTTCAACACTCCGGGATCGTGGCCGGTCCGGACCTTTGAAGACGCTCCACCCGTTCTTAATCACCCTTAACTAATTAATCCCAGGGTCGTGCTTTTCAACCGGTTCGTATACGAACCACCACACGAACCAGGGTCTTTTTGGCCTTTTCGGGTACAAAAGTTAAGGTATTTCGGCGGCTGGCAAAAAAGATTGTTGTCAGGACCTGACCGGGCACTGCGTGTTCGGACCCACAAGAAGAAATTATGCACAATCATCCATGGCTGAATTAATACACACGGTCCGTCCATAAAACAATAAATAATTGTTCATCGCAAGAAGATGGCCGACTGGAGAACACCTCCCTCCCTGAATTCTGTTCATTTTACGGTGGCTCGGCTCAATATTGCTTATCATCCTTTTTCTAATTTCATTTTACGAGATTGGCCCCGTTTGGCCCTTGTCCCTTTTTCTGCTTGTGATTTAAACTCTACTATTTGGAACATATATAAATACTTGTTTGACTGCTTCCAATTTAGTGGCCGGTATTTCTCCCCAAGTTCCACTCCAACCTAATCAAATTACCGTGCATTTGTGTGCATGCAAATAATCAATTCGACCCACCCATTAATGGTCTCTCATTTCTTTTTGCACACATTATCTAATGTATTATCCTAACACTTAATATTTCTAATTATATACTCCAAGTAAACATCATATGAAATAGTACATATTTTAAACTATAACAAGTATACCAATCTAATAAGCTCTAATTTGGCTATTCATTTTTCATATAATTGTGATAAAATTATGTGAAAGTCAACTACTCCACATTATCAAAAGTCAAAATGAACGATACTATTTTTTTTTTATGAACATCACGAATTACAAAAGGAACAAATGGATGGGATAGGAGGTCGGGTGAAGAATCGAACTCCTCAGGGGGACTTGGCCTATAGAGGAAGTGTAAAAGGTATATATATTTATTACAGAAACCAAAAAAGAATAAAAATAAAGAATAAGTAAATAAAGAATGCTCATACATACAACAAAGGAACCAAAACCATAATCTTTCCTCAGTATTTGAAAGATTGATATATTGGGTTTGGGAACACCTTTAGGGAAGTAATTAATAAGTAATTGAAAATTAGTGGATTGCTAAGAAATAATTTGTTCAAATAATTTTCTTATGAACAAATTATTCATCTCCTCTTCCCTAATTTCCAATTACCTATAGTGTTAACTACTCTCCTAAAACAAGGTGCAGTCGAGTCGAGTCGATCAGGGTCGATTTTCCCATTGAATCTCTAGGGGCTCGATCACCACCACAGCACCATTCGACAACCCCAATGCAAATTGGCATGCCTTGTGTGGATGAGCAGCAATCATCGCCACACCACCTCCTCTATTTCCACAGTCCAATGTCAAGTCGGTAATGTCATGATTCTATCTTTTTGAAAATATGTGTGTATATAAGAATTATAACACAAGCAGTTGTACCTGAGACGTGGGGGCAAATATGCTGAGGGATCTATCTCAAATCTTGGCTCCAACTCTTGCCCCCTACAATTTAGAATCAAGAGTATTCCGCCTCTCATGGCAGCATATACCATCTGTCCATCGCATGAATACGTGGCATGGGAAATCCGCGTGCAAAATTTTGCGATTGTCCACTGCAATGTCGAATGGGAACAACAGAACGATTAATTAAAACAAAATGAATCAGACAACGTACACTCAATGCTCTAACACACACACACACACACACACACAAAGACAAGTATATATTGGCAGTGTTGGCTTGGCTTTTGCCGGAACACTAAAGAAAAGTTGAGTTTGAACAATTAAGGTCCTTAATTATGTAAGGGCCCGGTACAAATGAGCTATAGATAACTAATCTCCGTAAACTAGTTGTATGATAGATTTAATCCCTCATCTCAGTTGTATGATAGATTTAATCCCTCATCTCGTAAAGTGACTATCCCCTTAACCTTCTTGTTGCCATTTGCTAAATTTCTATGGTGCCACAGCAACAACTTTAATTTCAAGAGTTTTAATAACAAGAAATAGCTAACGAGCATGCTAGCCATTGCAGATATAGTATATATCAACTTGACCAATTTTGATGACCTGCTTGACACGTTGTAACGTCATTGTTTCATGTATTGAAAGTTGGGTCTCATGCACTACAAGGAAGTGCTTCTCATGCTTATCGAGCTCTATGCTCGTCTCTGATGATGTCGAGAACCCTGCTGAAATTTGCAACTGCCCACTTTTCTTCTCTCCCCATGAGACAGAATCCCACACTACAATCTGTAATAAAGAAGGTGAATCAAAGATTGAGCACACGACTACTCTTCTCATATTTTATGAAATTGTGTTTAAACAAACCTTACTATCTACGCTGCAAGACACAAGAACGTTCAATGTGACCGAAAAAGCCAACCCACTTATTTGTTTAGAGTGCCCTTGAAGCATGCTTATCACCTGAAAAATCGAATGGCATAAAAAGAGTCCACGATGCATGTTCCCACTATAGTTAATTCATTAAAAATGATATGATCTGATCAGGCATAGTATGGCATACCTCATCCAAACGTATATTGTAGATGAGTATTGTGGAGTCATCCCTTCCTATTGCAATTATATTATTATCTGGAGGATAGAAGGCAATGCATGTTGCAGCAGGTGGTGCTTGCATAACATTTTTTATTTTCTTGAATATCAACATGTTGTATAAAGAAATCATCGCCCCGGATGTAGAGATAACATAGGAATCGTTCCTGGACAACGAAAAGCAAGGTTTAATGGCATCCAGTCCGTTCTTGGGAAGATCGTTGATCATTAGTAGTCCACTCTTGGGCTGCCATTGTTGGGGGGCACACCTTGTAGTTGCCTGCAGCACAGGATCAGAATTGTGTGAGAAGATAGAAAATGCAAGCATAGCCATGTTTCAAAACAAATCATCGATCAATCATGAAGGAATAATAACTCATTGTGTCCTGTGTACCGTTAATTATCAGTTTAGTCCAATAATTTTCTAATTATTAAATACACCCCCAAGTATACCGATCGTATCGTTTTGGTCTTTTGGCAACTTAATAAGGGTGATTATACCCTGAAAGTCCAAATCAGCCGAATGTCAAACGAACTGCGCCAGAATATCCGAACTGAAGGATTTGATCCAGAGAATAATAGAGCAGATTCCTTAGCCATTGGATCTAGGCCTGAACTCAATGGATCCAATTCAACAAGGCCAAGACTAACATACTATTCAAGAGGAACCAATCCAACAAACAAGGAAGCTGATCCAGGAGGAAACAACAGTCCAACTACATTAATACAAATCTAGCTCGAGGAATCCAGTGGGAAGCCCATAAATTCGAAACATGGGTTCGTCATACTCGGCATGCAGATTCAAGTGTCTGGACCAAGAGCATCTTCTCAAGCGTCATCTGAGCTATGCAATAAGGAAAGTTCATGCCTTAGCGAACTTTTGCCTCCTGTCATCGTATCCTTGCGATGCCAGCGCATCCCCATGACACACCAAAAAGAGAAGTTCACACCAACATCCTCTCAAAACCATTCCCTTCCATTTTGAAGGCTCAATAGTGTGTTCTCCTTCCCATCAGCATGTCCTAGCACACACCAATCAATGGACACGATGAAGCACCCCCTTTTCCTTTCCACTTTTATTAGTGCCTCCCCTTAGCGTGTCCTATCCCTCATGCTAACATGAAGACATGCTAGCCATTTCCTTTCTTTTCGTCACCTATTCATGTCCCTTAACTCCTTCTTTAGTGCCTCCTATAGTTCCAGCGCGTTCTTAGTACACTTACACCCAAAGAACACGCTAGCCCTCAACACTCTCTCCTCTTTAGATGCCTTCACTTACTTTATCCAACCATGATTAATCCAACCTATATGGAAAAAGCCAACCTCACATTTTACACACTGATCTCCCCATTTCTTTTGCTGACCTCTACTTCCCAACACCACCAAGGCACACGCTAATTTTACCCTCTCACGCCAATGGAAGATGTGAACTTTGCCATTTTATTTAATATTGTTGAAATGTAATAGCTAGTAGTTGAATTATCTCTGAAGTATAGTTTCGGCTTTATTATTGCTTGTAATTAAGGGATGCCCTTCGGCTTTATTATTGCTTGCAATTAAGGGATGCCCCACCTATTGTGAGCAATTTTTGCTTTAATTAAATCAAATATTTTCTTCTTCAAAAGTTCACTTGAGAGCTCCCATGGCTTTCATCCCTTGTGATTAATCGTTCGCCTAATCACCCATTTGGGTTTCTAAAGTGATTCAAATTATAGGAACACTAACATATGAGAACGGAGGAGAAAATGACTCATATATTCTGGGTATATGGTTTATATCTCAAATTCATGTCTTGCTATTGATAGCTTTGGCTTTTACCCCTTGATTTTTCCTTGTTCAATATCTTCTACTAGTCTTACAACATTATTTTCAATCCTCTGATTCAAGGAAAGTTAGCCCCTTAATGAGTACACTAATTAAACTCATAAAGGGAAAAACGATCAAATCAGTTGGATTATTGTATATAAACAAGGATTTAATAATTAGGAAAATTAATGGACTAAATACATGACGAAATGGATTGTATTTCCTCAATCAGGAATGACCAAGGAATAAACAAAAGGGCAAAAAGCATCTATACCTGGCCATTTATATTAGAACCATTTTTCACCCATCTCCACAGTAGATGAGTGCCATCCTCTGCTAAGGCCAGAATACTGTTACCCGAATGAGTGTATGCCAGTCTTCGAATCTGAAACCATAAAAACTGTGAACGTGACACCCCAAAATACCCATAAGAAATATACAAGGAAAATCAATGGCCAAAATATGGAAGCAACAAAGGTCGGGCGCAAAATTCAGAAGTAAAAATATTATTTCAGTATGTGAAAATTTAACACGCGGGAGTATAATAAAACCATCATGGCAAGCGAGGAATTATTTTAACAAGGGAAAAGAATATTGCAAAGTGAAATGTCAGGTTTCGATGTAAAAACATTACTACTATAAAAAGTGACTTCAGTAATAAAATTTTGTAATGCATTTGGAAAGGCATTACAAAATCTTTAATAAAACGGCATTAGAAACACTACTATGTAATGCCTTTTCAAAAGCATTACAACTTTTTTTCTTAAAAAGAATATATATAAAATTGATTTTAGCAACACTATTTTGTAATGCCTTCTCAATAGCATTGAAAGTTATTAAAAATAAATGAGTTCGGTAACACAATTTTATAATGCTTTCCCTAAGGCATTACAATTTTATTAAAGAATAACTTCAATAATATTAATTTGTAATTTCTTTTCACATGCATTACAATTTTTTTAAGAAAAAAAAAAGGATTTTAAAAACACAATTTGGTAATGTTTTCGAAAGAACTGCAAATTTTTAAATTTTTTTAAGAAATACGTAATTTCTAATACTTTTTGTATGACATACTAAATAAATTGAAGAAATGGATTTTAAAAAAAGAGCATCACAACTAATTTGTGTTATTTTTCTCAATTTATTTGTATTGTAAAAGACATTATTTTATTGTTTTATTCTTTCAAATTTGATTTGATTTTGATTTATTAATTTTAGTTTTGTTTAAATTTAATTTTTTATCTAGATCATTTTGTAAACTTTCGTATTTAATTTCTTAATTATAAATGAATTCAATTTAATTTTTTGTATTTAATTTATTTTATGATATTTTATTTTAATATTTTAAAATTTAATTTTTTTGTTATTATTATTTTATTATAATTTTTAATTTAGTCATATTTGCTTTTCTTTAATATTAATTATTTGAAGTTATTTATTTTACTGTATGTGTTTTATTAATGTTAGACATTTTGGAGCAATGGGGGTTTTGCTCAAAGACTAATGGATATTGAAGTTAAGACAAGCCCGGATGAGCTTATCCAATGTCAAGAAGGGAAATAAATAAAGCCGGCATATTTTATGATTAACTGTGTATCTATTAATTCATTAGAATTAATTGGCAGTTAACCATATCAACATATTTGATTTGAAATTTGAATTTCAAATGGCCATTGTCTGTTGTGATATGAAACCATGTAACCTTATCATCATATTTGATTTCAAATGGTCATGGTCGGTTGTGATATGAAAGTTTGTAACCATTCACTTTTAACTATTTTCCCTTCAGTATATATATTAATCTTTGGCAGAGGAGGAAATATATAGACTTGTGAGTTTCATAAGAAAGACTTATGAGTTCCATATGCTCGACTTATAAGGCTCCTTATGACAGACATATGTGTTCCTTGTCTCTGCAACTTCGATACATTTTTCAATACACAAAGCTTCAACATTGTTGCTCAAGATTATTGCCTTGATCTTTGAGTGTGGCTTCTTCTTATCTCCGATACTTATTTCGTGTAACCCAAGACATTATAGGGTCGAAATAAAGTATACGGAAAGCATTTTGCGATTAGAAGTCCTATCAAGTCATTTGCCTATTTCATATTTTACTACAACAATTAATTTAATTAATTATTATGTTTTATATGAAATTTTTATTGAAATTATTTAACTTTGTTTAATTTTCATTAATGGTAATTTTTGTTCGCATTCCTAATGTATAATACTGACAATGGTTACTGAACCTAAATGATTGGTTAGCATTTAGCAAGGTGGTATACGCGCAAAACATACATTGCTTCTTCACCCAGTTCGAATCCTTGTCATGGCTAGAATAAGGTGTTGGTTGGATTCTGCTTTGAAGGTATTACTTCTTCATTTTTATTTTTGTAATGCTTCCACAGGTGTTACAAAATGTGTTAAATACTTAAAAAAAGGGATTGTTGAATGCCTTTTGTAAAGCTTTTTATGTGTTGTTAATTAAATATTTTTTTGTAGTGAATGGAAGGACTAGTAATTTTTTAACAAAGGATAGAAAAGTTTGGCAGGTTTGCCCAAACCCATTAGATGTGCCCACGCTTAAGACAGGTCTTGGTGAATTTTAAGGATTTATGGCAACCCAAAAAATAATTTCTGACACTCATATTGTGCAAGTACCTTAAGAAAAGGTTAGGAATGAAGAGAAAAAAGGGGTGATTAACGAGTAGTGCTACTCGTACTCGACTCGGGACTCGGCTCAAAAAAGGGGTGATTAACGAGTAGTGCTACTCGTACTCGACTCGGGACTCGGCTCGAAAAAAACTCGACTCGTACTCGACTATCGCTACTCGACCCAGCTCGAACTCGAGCTCGAGCTCGCATCAAGTCAAGCTCGACTCGAACTCGACTCGAGTATTTGAGCTCGACTGAGCTCGACTCGACTCGATAACACCATTAACACACATTTTAATTAATATTCGTTTCATACTTTCCCTCACAGTCCACTCTATTTTCTATTAGAAAAAATATACTTCCTCCGTTTTTTTTTTTTTTTTTGTTAGCTACATTTGACATTTTGCTACTGTTCACTCATATACTTTGACTTAAAGTTTTATCATGGTTATATAAGTTAAAATATAGCCAAGTGAGATCTTGTTAGATTCGTCTCATCCTGTAGTTTTTAAGTATCGAACTTTTAGAATTTACTTCCTCTAAAATATCTAAACAAGGAAATATAGTCATTCTGTGAATTTTCAGTCTCGTCTCGTCTCGTGCTGGGTGGGTCCGTAGCAATCTTTAAACTATCTAAACAAGGAAAAATAGTCATTCTAAAAAATTAAAATATATTTTTAAAGAATTTTACTTCTAACTTTAGTTGTACGATAATCAACACAATATTCAAGTATCAAATTAAATTGTGTCTTTTAGGCTATGGTTAAAAATTCTAAATCAAATGTTAAGAAAAATAAAATAAACACATACTTAAGCTACAAATTCAAACTCGAGCTTAGCAAAAAAAGAACACGCCAACTACTCGAACTTAAACTCGAACTCGATGATACTCGAGCTCGAACTCGACTTGATGATACTCGAGCTCGAGCTCGAACTCGAATATATGTTGTCAAGCTCAAGCTCAAGTATCATGATACTCGAGCTCGACTCGACTCGATATCACCCCTAGCGTGCACCACTTCTTATGATGCTTGAAGAATACTGGTAAATTCCATGAAGGTTTGGCCTCAGTTAGAACTTCCAAAATTATAAAGTATTATTATTAATCGTCTTATGTATTAGATAAATGTGCACACAATATACAATAAATAAGTAAACAATCTTATAAAATAAAAGATTGTGAAAGGTCAGTAATCATTAATAAACCCATATAAGAAGCTCATAAAACAAATACGTACCACACTTCCACACACAAAACATGTCATATAGTATCATACATTGTTATCAGCCCATATAGTATTCGTGATCTAACCAACCAAGCAAATCAGCTTAGTAAAGTCTGCACATATCAGGAGATAGAAAGAAAAATTGTAGGTACTCTTCCAGAAAAGTTCAAACCCAAGATTGTTGCCCTTGAATTGCAGAAAGATTATGCTACCATACTGGTGGATGAACTCATAGGAATCCTACGACCGTGAGAAATGGATCACTGTAAAGTTATAAAAGTGTAATGTTCAAACTGGAGTCTAAACCAGATGATGAGCCCAGAGGATGAAGGAGTTGGTCATGTTGTCCAAACTCCAAACGCACTGCCAGAATCCTTAAGAACAAAGGGTCTAAACAATATGGAAATAAACAGGGAGAAGGATCATCCATAAGAAACTTTGAAAACAGAAGGAATGACATGGGAAAGAAAGATCAAACTAAAGCTGTTTCTGACTCTTGAGGTCCCAAATGCTCTGAATGTGAAGAATATAGACACTTTAAGGCTGATTGTGCTAACCTCGAGAACAAGCCAGAACAATCCCAAAAGACTTATTGTGCTACTCTAAGTGACACTGATGACTACAACTCAAGTGATAAGGAAGATGGGAATGTTGTTGCACTTACTACTCATTGGGATTCAGACTCGAGTTCTGATGTTGAGTCTGACATTGGTAACCTTCCTAACTTTGTCAATCCAGTTACTTTTCATGACGGCAGTTCTTCATCTGACAGGAAAGGGAAACAAAGTGTTGAAGGCCTCTGTGATCTATATGGTGAGACCTATGAAAAGCTCGAAGCTACAGAGGAAGAAAATGCCATGCTTAAGGCTAAACTTGAGGACCTTAAGGTTAAATATTGGCCTTATGGGAAGAACACACAGAAGCTTGCAAGGAACATGATAGACTGGAGTACCTTGTCAACATTCTCCATGCACCTTTTTAAGTGTTTTATGGATGTAGATGCAGAACATCCTTGTATTGGAATGATTTTGCAGAACGGGTGATTGTGGGGCCTGACTTGATCTAACAAACTGCTCAACAAGTTTGACTAATTTAGCACGAAATGAAAGAGGCCCATGATAGACAAAAGATGTTTGCCGATATGCATCACATAGACAAAGAATTCAAAGTGGGAGACCAGATGCTACTTCAAGTATGACTACTAAAGGAGTTAGAAAATTCAGGACCTGAGAAAAGTTAAGCCCCAGATTTGTAGGCCTTTATGAAAACTAAACAAGTAGGATGGGGAGCTCATAGATTAGCATTACTTGAAGATCTATCGGGAGTTTGCAATGTTTTTCATGTGTCTTAGTTGTGATGTTTCATATCTGATCCTTCAAAACTTTAACTCCCAAATCAATTGACTTAGAGCCCAGAATGGAGTATGAAGAAGTCCCTATCAGTAATTTCGTATCTTTGATACCTATACTAGACAGTGGCGATGACACGTGCCAATGGTGAAAGTGATGTGGTCCCGACAAGGCCAAGAAGAGGCAACATGGAAAAAGGAGGAATCTATAAGATAAAACTATTCAAATCCGAATCTAATATGAATCTACGAGTCTCATCCTAAAGTACCTCCTATGTTTTAATAGTCATACCTTGCCCATCCTACACTAAAGTACCTATGTTTTAATAATCGTACCTTGCCCACTACATAACATTTTGAGTTTCAAATGTTCGTAAGTGGGAAGGTACGTAATATCCAAAAGATTCAAAATAGGTAATTGTGCTAGAAATTGGCTTTGCATCTAATTTTTCAAGTTGTGCTGACTTGCAAAACAAAATTAACGATAGTGGTGTGAACTATGGTCCTGAAAAATTGATTGTGATACTGGACTGCAAAAAAAAAAGGTTTACTATTTCATAGTATTTTTGAAATGTGTGACCTGTGACGAGCCTAATCCTTTCCTTTTGATCTCTTTTGTAACTATGGTGTATAGGACGCGGTTTGGCAACTTGGACGCGTTTTGGCAGCTATTTCAGATGTCCTTCGAATTTATCTACCTCATTTTTAAGGTATGACGCTAAGGATGTTAGCTATAATTGAGGTTGGAACCATGGTTTTTGAGTAGGTAATGATTAAGTTAATATAGAATCTTCCCTACCCAGTGGCTAGGTGTGAGCTTTATTTAAGAGTTGATTTTGTGTGAATTTGAGGATGTTGATTTCTGGTAAGTTAATGCTCTCTTAAAGGTATACTTTTCAAACTATGCCTAGCATCTCTTATTTTAGTAGGAGAGCTTAATTAAGATATTTGGCAGTAACACTTCCCGCCTAATGGATTTTCAAAACCAGGGTGTCACAGTCAACCATTAGTTTTTCAATTCCTTCGTGACCTTGTTTTCTACTAACCTTTTGAAGTTTGCAATGGACGCAGAATTAGAATATCATGAGATGTGTGCTAGTTAACATCACAATCAAACCTAATCTATATGCAACATTATGATGATTGAGAGGGGCTTAACATTAATCATACCATATTAACCTTCAGTGCAGAAGTCAATAGCAAGGATTGACAGCGTGTAACTTCAACAATTTTCGAGATACTTTGAATCTCAACACTGGTAGATTCTGTTGTCATCCCTTTGGACTTTGTTCCTTCCAATACATCCACAGACTCTTCCTATATCAGAGAGAACCAATATTTATTGCCAACTTAGGAGCATGCAGTAAATAAATTATATAGATTTCACTCAATTAAATATGTTGTAATCCCAAATTATATAGATCAATAAACTGAAATGTGCCTAAAGGACAACTCTCTGTTGTGGTATCTACTCCCAGAACTGTATCTTTGCAAGAAACAGGTACCCAATTTTGAGAAATCTGCACACATTACCTATAAGTAGACATGTTTATTCACTGGTAAAAACTGGATAAGGATTTAGATGCTGACCTCCGCGAGGGGTTTTGAATGAGTTTCCGAAACGGGGGTAGAAGTTTGCAGCAGCTCGTGACCATGATCATTGGCCAATACTTTAATTTGATTATTATTAGCAGAAACAGCCAGCAGATTACCGTTCTTGCTGAAGCAAATATATGGGGCGACCTATACAAATTTAAGGAACAGCCACACAATAAATATAGTGATTTAAGCCTAATGATGCTTAACTAGAACAACCGAAAAATAAATAAGAGTAGCTAGCTAGGAAACATACAGGCAGACATCCATCTGCATCAATGACTGCTAAAACTTCAGCTTTGTTCACATCCCAAATTTTTATCAAATGGCTGTCACCAGCAGTCAAAAATTGGTTGTGGCTTGTGTCAAATTGAACCATAGATGAAGAATATTTGCTAAGGCCACTGTAATTTCTGATAATGAAACCTTCACTTTCATTCCATTCGACAATGTAAGACTCTCCATTTTTGTTCGTCCCACATGAGAATAGCCTGAGAATATTCTCTAACAAATTCAGCAGGGAGGATAAAATAAAATGCACAGGATTATGTAATTCAGTTAATACCTTTTACCATCAGCGCTATACGCCATTTTCATGGAACAGTAACCAGGAGAATAGTATGTAACCCTTGATCCTATGTTATCAAACAACCATGCTTTTATCTCGCCATTTGCTGAAGTGGAAAACAAAAACTGCAACACATACAACGGGACAGAGTTAACATGTACGTGCTCATATGCCTTTGGAAAATTTAAAAACAAGGCCAATGCATTGATTGTATTCTCACATGAATATTGTCCTTCATATGGGGGCACAATGAGTACACTGGAGCTCCATGTCCCTCAAACGTATACCGTTTGGCTCCCGTAACTGCATCCCAGACCTTTGAAAAGAATCGAAGAATATATGGCCAGGTCATAATTTATCACTTATGAACTTTTTGAATGCAGCTATGAAATCGCACCTTAATTAATTTGTCATCGCCACAGCTTATGACCACGAGTTTGTCATCTGGTTTAGAGAATGTGAGATCATTCACACTGCCATCATGGCCATCAATCTGAATAGAGAAACTAGATCAAAAGAGAGAAAGTAGTTGGAACATAAGCTAAGAGAATTAAATTGGAGATACCTCCAAGTGTCTCACACAGCTATTGCCACTTTTAAGAAAATAATATAAATGTATAATGCATTTGGAGTATGCAACACCTGTGAACCAACAGCATTCTTGTTAAACAAAACAAATAAACATGAATGGTGAATAAAATGAACAGAAGTTTTATATAGTTAGCCATATGCACCAAATATGGAGCCATCGGGGCTCCAACGCACACGATTTGCAGTATTGCCGGGGTTCTTCTCCATGCTCTCCTGATTACAAGAAATAGCATCTCAATCTATCTTCTATTGTGATCAAGGGAGAGCAGATGCCAATAAATCAGCAGACTAGATAAGAAGTCTATACCAGTATTTCTCCTGAGACAGGCTTTGCTTTCCATAACGCAAATTCCCTATTGAACAGCTTTTCTGCCAAGCCAACATTCCACAGTTCTAGCCCTCCATCACCTTTTCCCACTGCAACAGTGAATTAGAAATATGTAGGAGCTCGAAGTATATAGGAAAATATAAAACTTACTACAGCATCACTTACCTAGTAACAAAGTCTCATGAGCAGGGTGAAAATCCATGGTAGTAGGGGAAGAAGATCCTGTATTTAAAACTCGTTTGAAAGTGCTCGGAAATTTATTAGGAAGTGCATTTACTGATCTTTTGCCACATGATGGTATATTTTTGGATGATGATTCTACCTGCACACTATTATTCTGTAACTGCAATGATCTTACTCAAAAAGAGATCTTAATAGAAATCCGAAGCAAAGTACATAGTGCTTAATAGAATGTTGACTGATTACCTCTTCAAGAGACTTCACAGTCTCTAACTTTGAGGTATCACGGGAAGTGTTGATCACTACTGAAGGTGAAACTAATGGAAATGTGGCCACAAAGTTTGATCATTAGAATAATAACTAGAACGAGTCGAATAATATTTCAGTTGTATGCAAAGCAAAACAAACTAGGATGCACCACCTTTTATGGACATTTCACTAAGATTTACAGAAGTGGAAGTAAGCGCAGACTCAGTTACACCAGTCCCGTAAGAAGTTGTGTTTCCCATCGAAGGTGACGAGGAGTCCTGGAAATGTATTCAATTGGACATTATATTAGATTAGCACAATAAGATTTTATCAAGATCAAAAAGTAAGAGAGATGGGAATGAAGTTGAGTTACAGAGAATGTCTTACGGATGAACTTTCATTTATCAATTGAGCCAGTATATTATCAGGTCCTGGACACTTATGATCTGTAAAGAGGGTGTCAATGTGTGGTTGTGGATGAGGATGTGTGCAATGAATATGCTGCCAGTTCAAACTGCAGATAATAAATTCAGAACCAGATTACTCAAAATAATTAACAAATATAGGCAACCCAAGAAAATAACAGTCGTAAGAAATGATACAGAAGTGTACCTCTGGTTGATTAGTCTCCTTAACCTTGACCTGTTAATCTGGGGAAATTTTATTTTTCCTTGCAATAGGGGATTAGCTTCAATTATAGCCCTGAGTTCATTTATCATCCTCTTTCTTGCAGACAATGCATCTCCATAGTGGGCAAGAGAACTGTGCTCCCTATTAGTTCATTTTGTATTGAACAATGAATTAACGTTGCCATTGTTAGCGACTTTATAAATCAACTTTTAAGGGCACAATTCAATTATTTTCATTTATCAGTTGTTAGACTTGGGTGGTTTGTCCCAAAAATGATGGCCAAACTAACAAACTGCAAGTTTGCCTTAAAGGCAGCACAATAAAATGTTACAATACTTGGTGGCATTCATGTACTCATTTCCATGTTCTTACCTGAAATCATCTAGCGCCAGAAGCTGAGCCATTTCTTTGTACAACTCTTTGTTTGATAGTGCAAAACCTTTAAGATCTTTTATGAGAATGTCTAGAGCCACAGAATATTCATGCCTATAGCACCAACAAGATCAGGGATGTTAGCAAAATAGTTTAGGATTATCATGTATCATTGGTAAGAGGAATAGCGCTACTTGTCAAGGGCCTCCAGAAACTTGTGCTTCCTAATCTCAAAATAAATCTTTGTTGAATATTTGTTGTCTTCAACCACCGTGAAACTCGAGAGATATGTCTCCGCATCTTCCCAGCTCCCTTGGAGAATCAGCTCTTCAAAATATTTCAAGTCAAAAAAATAGCCCGTCTCCTGCTCAAGCCTGCATTACGAAATGGGTATATGTAAATTGAGTTGCCTCCTATATACCAACACATAAACAAAAGCAAGTGGAACCACAAGTCTAGAAACTTACGTGTGAGCAGTCCTCTTGAGATTCTCTTCATCACAGAATTGCAAGATCAAGAAGATAAGGTCCTTACTCAGAGGCATTGCCAAACTTGTCACCCCCTTCAAGTCTACTCCCAACACATTCAATAAATCAATGCAACCTTTTTCGCGGCAAGAATATTTATTTTCTCAGTCAAGATTATCATTCTCTTAATAAAACATAAACAGAAAACCAGAGAATATGATGCCAAAGATATACACACAGAGAAATTTGGCAAACTAAATCCAGTTTGAATCACAGGTTAAAACCAATTTGTATCCAGTGTGGATGGTGGATTTATACCAAGGGCCCAAATTAGGACATCAAGACAAGGGACAAACTAAATAAAACAAATTGGCTTCCCGCTAAGAAACAGCACATGTTCCTTAACAAAACTTGATACTAACATAGCATTAACAACATAAAATAAAATTCTTACTAGAACCCACCTCTGCTCTCTGATCACAGTACAGGCTTTGCCATCGGAGTGTTTTCCATATTCCAATTAAATTTGTGCAAAGAGAAAAACACAATGTGAAATCAAAACCTTCATAAGCGTGCAGATTTCAGACTCAACAGTCCGTATCAACATTTTTTTAGACAGAAAAACAGTTGACAGAAGATCCAAGGAAAATACTGATCGGGGTCAAGGTGAGCTTCTTCTTTTCTACTACTACATCTTTTCGTGATTATTTCATTGTTTTTCGTTGATTTAAAAAGAGGGTTTTAGTGTTTTGGGTATCAAAGAAAACATGAAAAGCAAAAGAGCAATAAAGGAAAAGGAAGCATGAGAAAAGGGGGAGGCAACATCGAGAGAGATGCTTTACTTTTATTATTACGATTATAAAGCACTATAATAATTCATTTAAAACGGGAAAGTAAGTAATGAATAGAGTATAAAGTGGCAGGGAAAGAGCCAAGAGGCATTTACTCTCCCACCCATGGAAATGTAGAGAGTTCTCTACTTCAACATCCCAAGAAGATGATCGCTTCCAGGGATTTTTCTTCCAGAGTCATTCGAATACCAAATACTCCCTCCCTCCATTCCCACCAAATTTCTGTCACTATTCTTTGTTTGTGAGATCTTCAATTTTTAGATAAATTAAAATAATATAAACTAGAATTTTAATTATTATCAAATCACATTAAAAATGTTCATTTTACTATTCTGCACAAATTGCAATGCACTTTTACTTTTCTACACAAAATCCCTAGTATTTCTTTAATTCTTAATATTTCAAAATTGGTACGAACAAAAATTATAGTATAAAATATATATTACTCCCTCCGTTCCAATTTAGGGCCCGTTTGGATTGGCTTTTGAAAAAAGCAGAAGCCAAAAGAAGAAGCAGAAGTGAAAGCCAAAAGCAGAAGCAGGTAACTTTTGTGTTTGGATGGAATGTTTGAAAAGCAGCTTTTTTTCAAAAGTGTGTTTGGATGTGTAAAAGTAAAAAGTGCTTTTTAAATGTGTAAATTACCAAAAAGGACATGCTAATTAATATGATAATAGGATATATTTATAGTATAATTTATATTAAGTAATGAGGGTATTTAGTCTTTGCACAATTTACGAAGTGCTTTTGGCTTCTGCTTTTTGGAGAAGCACCCCTGGGCTGCTTCTCCCAAAAGCACTTTTGCAACTTTTCGAGGTGCTTCTGCTTTTTTTGAAAAGCCAAACCAAACGTTTATTTTCCACCAAAAGTGCTTTTAGCAGAAGCAAAAGCCAAAAGCACCTTACCAAAAGCCAATCCAAACACCCTCTTAATTGTCTTTTTAGAAATCAAAAAACATTTCAAAATAGTTGTCATTTTATGTATTTCAATGGAAATTTTCCAATACTACCCTTATCATTTTATAAATATTATTCCTAGAATATTGTGCAATCTTTCTTCACTTCAATTTTATTTTTTATAAAGTAAGGGCAAAAATGTAAAAAAGAGTGTAATCACTGTATTTTATTGGTAAGTGTGTTTTGGTCTAGAACGACATCTATATTTGAACGGAGGGAGTATGAAACTATACGATTACACGATTCTAACAAGATCACACTTAAATATTTTCCTCTAATTATATCATTACATAATATTAAGTTAAAGTTAAACAATAAACAGTATCAAAATTCATTAGTATTTTAAATATAAAATGCCTACACCAATATAACTACTAAACCCCACTATCTAAATTACCGTGCCCAAAATAAAGTGGCCACATTTCGCGGGACGGTATCAGGCCAATTCAATTTTCGATTGCAGTGGACTTCAAAAAGACCGAATTTGTGTCAGACTATATGGCCATTGGCCATGGATGCACTCCCTCGTCTGCCTAAATAGTTACTCCCTCTGTTCCTAAATAGTTGTTTCTTTCAACTTAATTTTAATAACCAATGTTTGCATTAATTAATTCATAAATTTATATTTTTACCCTTCAACTAAATTCATTCTTAATAAATGTCAACAAATCATAATATTTATGTAAAGTGAAGGGCAATACAGTAAAAATATAGCATAACTACCTATAACTATATAAAAATGACAACTATTGTGGAACATTTTTCAATCTCTAAAAAGACAACTAAAAAGGAACAGAGGGAGTATATCTTTCAACTCAATTTTATTAATAAATGTTTGCATTAATTAACTCGTAAATTTACATTTTTATCTTTCAACTAAACTCATTCTTAATAAATAACAATAAACAGCATTTATGTAAAATAAAGGACAATATAATAATAATATAACATAACTATCTATAACTACCTAAAAATGATAACTATTGTGGAACAATTTTTAATATCTAAAAGATAACTCAAAAAGAATAAATTATAGCTTAAATTATTTTGCACCTCAAGTCCTCAACAAACACTTTTTCCGGTATATGTGCAACACCAATCCGGTTTCTGTACAGGCAGTTGATGTGACTGCACCTACATAATGATGTCCACTCTATGAAAAATGATGTTAGCTCCATGAAAAATGATTTTGCTTATTTTATAATATTCATCATCTTTTCATGTGCACACATCATTTCACACATTCATCATTTTTCATTGTTCTGACATTATTTTTCTATGCGTATCTATCATTACATTTTTGTCAGTATGTGCTGTTGACAACACTCCACCATTACCCGTGCAACACATTACTGTTAGGGATATTTTTAGTATTGTGAAGATGTTCGTCATTTTGGCCGTTGTTGCAACATCATGTCAACAACGCTTTATTATCTTCACTGGAAAAAGCACAGGATAGTACAGTGACGTGGCATTTCCCCTAGCAGGCCTTAGAGGGTTTTAGAGGGCCTTAAACCCATATAAATACCTGTCTTCGTCCTTGAGGGTGTCTGTGTGTGAAGAGCCGCAATCACAGTCTAGTTTACAGAGGATTAACAGCATTCAAGAGCTGTGATTATGGCGTTTTGAGAGCTGCTGAAGGAAAACCCCCTGGTTTACGTTGTTTGCAGAAGGCACCAACAACCATCCTGCTGCTGGTATATCTTTACCTGTTGTGTCTTCTACATTCTTTGTGGGGTAATTAGGATTGTGTTTAGGCATTTCTTAGATCATTGGTTTGTAAACACAATCGGTGTGTATTGTAGGTGTCTTAGCACCTTTGAGCTTAATTTGATTGATTAGCTAGGTTCATCAAACACCACCTTAGTACCTGCCGGTGAATTGCTTGCATTTGGGTAGATGGTTGATGCTCCCTTGTGTTCTTCCTAGTCTATTTGGGTAGATAGGAGAGTTCATTGGAATGTAAGGGTATGTAAGGTGTGGTTGACTCTCGTTCAATCAGTTTGGTGGAGATCTAGTGGAATCCCTGGCTTGGTGCCCCAGATGTAGATCAGTGGATCGAACTGGGTGATCAAATTCCCTGTGTTTCTATTTTCATTCCGCACTCTGTTTCTTGTGTTTGCCTCTGGTTGTATTTTGCTGGTTGTTGAGACATCGCTCAAACAACTCTTACAGGGTTTACATATTCTGATTGGGCCTGTCAATTGGTATCAGAGCAGGGCTCTAACGTTTAGCTGAGTCCGGTCCAATATGAATAGAGAAGGTGGCTCTGTCTCGAGACCTCCTCTGTTTGATGGTTTGAATTATCCATTCTGGAATAATCGAATGAGGATATTTCTTAAGCACACTGGTGTAGATGTCTGGAACGCTGTTCTAACACCCTGGGAACAACCTATGAAAGAGGTCCGCACGCCTGCTACTGAAACGTCTGCTGCCATTACTACTTTTGTTCCTGCTACTCAAGAAGAAATGTCAGCTGCTCAGAAGAACAAGGAACAAGGGAACAACACGGCGTTGAATTGTCTATTCAATTCTGTGGATGAATCGCAATATCACATCATTTCGAACTGTGAGACAGCTTATGAAGCCTGGACTGCTTTGGAAGCAGCCTATGAAGGATCTGCTGATGTTCAAGCCTTAAAGCTTCAGAGAATTGAATCTGCTTTTGATAGTATTCGGATGCAAGAGGATGAGAATATTGCTGCCTATCATGCTCGGTTCAAGAAATTAGTAAATGGAGCTCAATCTTTTGGGTTGAAGTATGATGATGCAAAGCTTGTTAGGAAGATGCTGAGAACAGTTACTCGTAGATATCAATCTAAGGTGTCAACTCTTGAAGAACTGGAGAAGACCAAATCCTTTACTCTTGAAGCATTGGTTGGTTCACTTCAGACTTTTGAAATGAACTACTTGGAAGAGGAGCCTACACGTAATCTAGCTTTCAAAGTTGAAGATGAGATTCAGTGCATTGACAATGAAGAGAAGGCTTACCTAACCAAGAAGTTGGCAAGGATGTTACAGGACAAGAGAGCCAAGAAGCTGAACTACAAGAAAGATGATAAAGGACGTTATCAACGAGGTGTTTCATCATCCCGTGAACAACCTTCCAAGCATAAGTCAGACAACTCCTATGATAAGAGGAGGGGTTATAAGAAGATGGAATTACCTGAAACTTTCAAGAATTTAAAATGTTACGATTGTGAAGGTGTTGGCCATAAAGCCTCTGAATGCCCTACTGCTAAGAGAAGGGTTGGAAAAGCTCTTCAAGCTACCTTAAGTGATGGTGAGGTCAGTTGTTCGTCCAAGGAGGAAGGAGATGACAGCGAGAATGAGGAGATGATAGCCTTCACTGTGAAAGACGTCGTTCTAACAACCGATGACACTCTATCCAAACATTTGTCTGATACAGAGTCTCATGAATCCGACAGTGATGCTAGTAGATATGACTACGATGAACTTCTTGCAGGTTATGAATCAGTGAAAGAAGATCATGCTGTTGCTGTTGCATAGAACAAGAAATTGCTTGATCAGAAGGGAGATCTACTGATTCTTATTGATGAGAAGGATGCTGAAATCACAAGTCTCAAGGAATCTTTGGTTACTATGACAACTGAGAGAGATACTCTATTGGAGGAAAACACTGCATTGCTTGCCAAGACCCAGAAAATAGATAACATGGTTAAAGGCAAAGACAAGCTGGATGAGATCATTAGTCAAGGAAAATCACCATCCAATAGAGAAGGTATTAGGTACAAGCGCAATTCTAGACCTAACAAGAAAGCTGCACCTACCTTTGTGCGTGCAGGTACACTTGAGACCAGCTCATCCAAAGCTCCTGAAAAAATTGATTGTCCAGAGTCCCCCAAGAAGAGCAAAGACTGCCCTTATTGTAAATTCCAGGGTCATCCTGTTCAACTCTGTCAAAGACTTACCCAAGATCTTCTTGGTGGTCGCCCGGTTGTTTGGCCATCGCTGGAACTACAGAAGCAGGTCAAACTTACTATGATGTGGATTCCTAAATCCAAAATCGTCCCCAAGATGTGTCTCGTTGTACTCTCGGCTCAGAAAGGACCCAATGATGGTAAGTGGTACTTTGACAGTGGCTGCTCTCGACATATGACAGGTAAAAAGGATTTTCTACTTGACTATGTTGAATCTGATTGTGGGGAAGTACTCTATGGAAATGGTGCTCGTAGCAAAATTTGTGGATATGGGAAAGCAAAAGGTGCAAACATGGGGTTCTTAACTACTGTGTACTATGTTGCTGATCTATCTACAAACCTAATTTCCATAAGCCAACTTTGTGATGAGAAATTTTTTGTGGGTTTCACTGATGCGGATTGCATGGTTATTGATCCCGCATACAATTGTGTTATTAAGGGAGTTCGATCATCTAACAATTGTTATGTCTTAAAGCCTGCTGTGGAATCAGTCTTTCTGTCTCAGGTTGAAACAACAAAGTTGTGGCATCAAAGGTGTGGGCATATGAACTACAAATCTCTTATCCAACTTAGCAAATCTGGCGTTGTTCGAGGGTTGCCCAAACTACAGAGCAAAGCCAAGGTAGTCTGTGGTGCTTGCACTAAGGGTAAACAAATTCACTCCTCTCACAAAGTAGTGGATACAATTCAGACCACAAGGTGCCTTGAGCTGTTGCACATGGATTTGATGGGACCAACAGAAGTGCCTAGCCTAGGTGGTAAGAGGTACATCTTTGTATGCGTTGATGATTTCTCTCGTTATACTTGGGTTGATTTCTTAAAATCCAAAGATGAGGCCGTGTCAGTGTTCTCTAAGCTATCTTTAAAGATCATGGCTGAGAAGGATCTCAAGATAGGGCGTATTCGATCTGATCATGGGAAAGAGTTTGAAAATCAGTTGTTCGCACAACTCTGCAACAACCTTGGTATTGCTCATGAATATTCAGCCCCCCACACTCCACAACAGAATGGCGTGGTTGAGCGTAAGAACCGTACTCTACAGGAGATGGCTCGATCTCTTCTCCATGATAGTAACCTTGGGAAACGTTTTTGGGCAGAAGCTGTCAATATTTCTTGCTATATCATTAATCGTGTGTACATGCGACCTCAGACAACCACTACTCCTTATGAGATTTGGAGAGGAAAGACTCCTAACATCTCTCACCTTCATGTCTTTGGAAGTTTGTGCTATGCTTTGAAGGATCGAACTATTGTCAAAAAATTCGATTCCAAATCTGATGAAGCTATTTTCTTGGGATATTCCGTGGATTCAAGAGCCTACCGTGTTTATTTGAAGAGAACTTCAAAGGTTATTGAAACTATTAATGTTGTCTTTGATGATGCTAATCTCTCTGTAGGCTCAGTCTCTCCTCATGATGATGATGATGATGATCCAATTCGGATTATTCCTCATGTCTCCTCAAGTGCAACTCCTGAAGTAATGCCTCCCTCCGATCCTATTGATGTTTCTGATACTGAAGACGGTGATCCGGTTGTTGATACAATTGATGAACAACCTTCAGCTCCAGATTCTCCTAAAAGGAGAGGTCCAAAACGTGGTCCACGAGCACCTAAGTATCACTCTAAGGATGATATCATTGGCGATCCCTCTGGTCCTAGACAGACTCGAGGTCATCAACTAAACATCTCTGAATTGGCAAATATGTGCTTTCATATTATGCATTGTTTTGTTTCATCTATTGAACCTAAGAATGCTAACGAGGCTTTGCAAGATGAGTTTTGGATAGCTGCCATGCAGGATGAATTACTACAATTTAAACGCAATGATGTTTGGGAGTTGTTGGAACAACCAACTGGTGTGAATGTCATTGGCACTAAATGGGTTTTTCGCAACAAGACTGATGAACATGGGAAAATCATTCGCAATAAAGCTCGCTTAGTTGCACAAGACTTTACTCAGATTGAAGGTCTAGATTATGATGAGACATTCGCTCCTGTTGCTCGCATCGAGGCTGTAAGATTACTTCTTGCTATCTCTTGCTCTCTTGGTTTTAAATTGTATCAAATGGACATCAAAACCGCCTTTCTGAATGGCTACATCAAGGAAGACATCTATGTGTCTCAGCCCCTTGGTTTTGAATGCCCTGATCATCCTGACTATGTTTATAAGGTCAAGCGTGCTCTTTATGGTTTAAAACAGGCTCCACGTGCCTGGTATGAACGCTTGTCTACATATCTCTTGGATAAAGGCTATGTGCGTGGTAATGTTGATAAGACGTTGTTCGTACAACGTACAAACAACCATCTATTGGTCGCACAGATTTATGTGGATGATATTGTTTTTGGCTCTACTTCAGATGATCTTCGAGATGCTTTTGTACACTCCATGCAAACTGAATTCGAGATGAGTATGATGGGTGAGCTCACATTCTTCTTAGGGTTACAGATTAAGCAAACTTCTGATGGGATTTTTCTTAATCAAGAGAAGTATGTTGGCACCATGCTTCAGAAATTCAAAATGGAAGATTGCAAGATTGCCAGATCACCCCTTGGTCAGCATGACAAGATTACCAAAGATGAATCTGGGGTTTCTGTTAATCAAAAAATGTATCGAAGCATTATTGGAAGTCTCTTATATCTCACTGCTAGTCGTCCAGATATCTCCTTCAGTGTAGGTGTGTGCGCTCGATATCAATCTGATCCTAAGGAATCTCACCTTCGGGCTGTGAAAAGGATTCTTCGTTATATTAAAGGTACTCCTGGCCTTGGTCTCTGGTATTCTAAACGGTCTTCATTGGAGCTAATTGGTTATACAGACTCGGATTGGGCTGGTTGTTCTGACGACCGAAAATCAACCACTGGTGGTTGCTTTTATATTGGACAGAACTTAGTCAGCTGGTATTCTCGTAAGCAAAATGTTGTTGCTTTATCTACTGCGGAGGCTGAATATATTGTTGCTGCTCATTGTTGTACTCAATTTATTTGGATGCGTCAAATGCTTCTGGATTATGGTATTTCCTTGGATGATTTCCTTATTCACTGTGATAACACCAGTGCCATCAATATTTCCAGGAATCCAGTCCAACACAACCGGAGCAAACATATTGACATTCGATTTCACTTCATCCGAAATTTGGTTGAAGATGGTTTATGCAAAATTCAGCATCTCTCGTCGTTGGAACAACTCGCAGGCATCCTCACAAAGAACTTGGAGACATCTCGATTTGAGTCCCTGAGGCGCAGTTTGGGCCTCTGTTTTTCTCACTGATTGGGTATGACTCGGGCGGGCCACTGCTTTACTTGGTTTTTTATTCTTTAGGCCCAGGCCCAGGCCCAGGGGGAGAATCTCTTAAACCGATTGAGACGGTTGCCGGTTCTAGAAACTACACAACGCACGTCTCCACTCTCTCTCTCCCCAGTCGACTCTGCATTTCTCCAGTTTCCCCATTCCTTGCGAAATTTGAATTCTCACCTGCAATGGCGTCCCCCTCTAGCTCCAATATCAATCCCGTTGACGTCGTTGATGCCCAGCCACTCGCCGTTGATGACTCACTCTATAAGGCTCGACTTGCTGCACACTCGCCTGAGGATGATCAGTTTCAAGATGCTCAGGAAGACGTCGATGCTGCAATCGATGAATACTTTGCAGCTGATCCTGATGACGCGGATATGGAGGTCCATCCTGACACTGAGAAGGGTGCTAACTCTCAACCTCCCTCGGACAATGTCGAGACTCCATCGGTTGGCGCAGATCCAAAAGCGGATATTCCAACAACAGCAAACCCTAATACGGTGCTGGAAGTTCGACATCTCCTCCGGTCCCTGCCCCCGGTGCGTCTCCGTCCGTTCCTGTCCCTCCTGGTGCCAGTTCCCCTCTTTCGCCTTCAGCTGTTGCAACTGGTGATGGGTTGCTGATGTTGGATCCTGAATTGAATGCTCCGCCTCACTCTGGGACTGCACAGCAAGTTCCATTTGGTGGGTCGCCTACTGAAGATGTTCCAACTACTGAGGAACAACCATCTCGGGTTGATACTGATGATATCCCTCTGGATGAGATTAGGAGATCACTTCGTGAGAAAGGGAAGCGCAAGGCTGTTCCGACACCGTCCAAACAACCTCCAAAGAAGAAGTCTAAGAAGGGCACTCCTAAGAAGAAGTCTGCCCCTGTTCTCAAGGAATCCGATGCCCATTCTCCTCTGTATTTCTCCGCTGATGGAGAAAGGTATGCCTTGGAAACCCTTCACTCTCGTGGTTTCATATCTGAGGAATGTTATGTGCATCCATATTATGATCAGATTGGTTTTTCTGAATATCTAGAGAAGAAACATCTTTCTGTTTGGGCTACTTCCCTTAAGCGTTATTCTCCCACTGTTGTTCGTGAATTCTATGCCAATTTGCATCCTGATATCCTTGATCCTGTTTCCCCTTGGTACTGTAAGATTTATCTTCGTGGAGAGTTACTTGAATTTACTCCCTCTGTCTTGAATGAGTTGTTGGAACTTCCTACCAACACTGATATGAACAACCCCTTTGATCTGCTTAATGCTGAGCTAGCTACTATAGCCTCTACTATTTCTGCCTCTAAGAAATCTGCTTTTGGTAGACGTGCTATGAGTCCTTCAGACCTTTCTATGAAATTCAATTGTCTGTTTAGGATTGGTGCTTCAATTTCTTACCTACATCCAATGCTAGCCAGCTTAGTTCTCATATGGGTAAATTCTTGTATTCCATTGATGAATGTCCTGAGATCCTTAACTATGGTTACCTGATCATTAAGCATATGTTGAGGTTCTCTCATGACAAAATTGAGAAGAATACCCAATTGCCTTATCCTGCTCTCATAACCCTGTTTGCCCATTCCTGCCACTTGCTTGCCTCTAATGAAACCTTCATTAAAGTCAAGAAACACTTACCCTCTGATAAGCTTAAGGGTCTTCATAATGACTTCAAGCTTGGGCTACAAAAGCTTGGATCAGCTCTAGTTGATCACATCAGAACTGAGCTGCAACAGGAAGGTTCGAAAGCTGGTTGCCCTACTTCCACACTCTTTTGATGCACCAACTGAGGGGGAGGATGATTCTGAGGGTACTCCCTGATCTGCCAAGTAAGGGGGAGTGACAGTGGATAGGATTGCAAGATTGCTGATTGTTTCACTGATGTTGGAACAACTTTTATATTTCTGGTTTTCAGACTATGGATATTCTGATTTTTTTTGGATTTCTGTATTGGTGGATATTTTGGATATTTCTCTGGGCTGTTATTGAATACTCTCATGGATATTAGTATCTTTTATGAATGGATGTTTTGTCTATGCCTGTTATTCTTCAGCTCATATTGTTTGTGGCATGATTACCTGTTGAGTTTCTTCTGCTCTCTGCTCATTATTATGACTGTCTGTGCTTTCTCCACTATTTTGACTACTTGGCCCGATCATCTCCACAAAGGGGGAGATTGTTAGGGATATTTTTAGTATTGTGAAGATGTTCGTCATTTTGGCCGTTGTTGCAACATCATGTCAACAACGCTTTATTATCTTCACTGGAAAAAGCACAGGATAGTACAGTGACGTGGCATTTCCCCTAGCAGGCCTTAGAGGGTTTTAGATGGGCCTTAAACCCATATAAATACCTGTCTTCGTCCTTGAGGGTGTCTGTGTGTGAAGAGCCGCAATCACAGTCTAGTTTACAGAGGATTAACAGCATTCAAGAGCTGTGATTATGGCGTTTTGAGAGCTGTTGAAGGAAAACCCCCTGGTTTACGTTGTTTGCAGAAGGCACCAACAACCATCCTGCTGCTGGTATATCTTTACCTGTTGTGTCTTCTACATTCTTTGTGGGGGTAATTAGGATTGTGTTTAAGCATTTCTTAGATCATTGGTTTGTAAACACAATCGGTGTGTATTGTAGGTGTCTTAGCACCTTTGAGCTTAATTTGATTGATTAGCTAGGTTCATCAAACACCACCTTAGTACCTGCCGGTGAATTGCTTGCATTTGGGTAGATGGTTGATGCTCCCTTGTGTTCTTCCTAGTCTATTTGGGTAGATAGGAGAGTTCATTGGAATGTAAGGGTATGTAAGGTGTGGTTGACTCTCGTTCAATCAGTTTGGTGGAGATCTAGTGGAATCCCTGGCTTGGTGCCCCCAGATGTAGATCAGTGGATCGAACTGGGTGATCAAATTCCCTGTGTTTCTATTTTCATTCCGCACTCTGTTTCTTGTGTTTGCCTCTGGTTGTATTTTGCTGGTTGTTGAGACATCGCTCAAACAACTCTTACAGGGTTTACATATTCTGATTGGGCCTGTCAATTACAATTGGATCAGATTCTTTATTAATTAATGGTAAATGATACTCCATAAGGTTAATTATGTAATTTACTATATTTTATATTTTGTTTTAGATATAATTTTATAAATTTGATACTCCACCATCTCCTATTAGGCATTCTTTTTGCAGCTTTTTCATGATGATCGCTAATCGGAGATGAAAAACTATGAGGATCTGTATACACATTATGTTTAATGATTTTAGTCATTCTGTATCATGAGTTTAGCATTCTGTTTAATTATTTTATTTAATGATTTTAGTCATTATGTTCTATAAATTTAGCAATTCTGTTTCATGATTATAGTTTTCATGATTTTAGCCATTTTGTTTAATATTTTTAGTCATTTTTTTTTATGAGTTTAGCCATCATGTTCAATAATTTTAATGATTATGTTTCATGAGTTTAGCAATTTTGTTTCATGATTTCTAAACCATTCTGTTTAATGATTTAAGCCATTATGTTTTATGATTTTAGCCATGCTGTTTAATGATTTTGGGGACAGAAATCTAAGTATAATGGAAGAATGACTGATATGTTGAGACATAATGCCAAAGTCAATGGAGCAAAATGTGTTTGTAAATATTAGTTTCGATTTTGTAAATGAATTTTTCCTTTTCGGTTTTGATTTGAATAAGTGATTTATTCCTCTTTCAAGAGAGTTTCTTGAGTGTTTTCCTATCTCTCTCTTCTCTTCTTTAAACCACACAACCTCCACATCCAATCCATAAATCCCTTATTGCACATCAAAGGAAACTATGTCAAATCAGGTCCTTAATCTAGAATTGAGGGTTCATAGCTCTTAGGCACATTGGAGAAGGCGTCCTTGAAGCTTTAGCGTGAAGAATCTTGTGTGTCAATGGGTGTTTTGCCTCTAGAAGGGTCTGAGTCTCTTATGTTATCCAAAATTGCTCCATTGCAGTCACTATCTCCATATATTCGGGTTCTTGTTATACTTTTTTTCTTTATTTTTGTTTTACTCCATATTGGATATCATTGATTTCGAATTAGGCCCTTATCCATGGTAAATGCATTCCTCAAAATAGCTCAACAAAAATAATGGAATAAATACATATAATTAATTTAAAAGAGGTTGTCAACCTCATATTTCCACAATATCGGTTGAAAATGCATATAGCCTTGTTTAAAATATACGGGCACAAATATTTTTAAAAGAAGGTAAAATCCCTAAAATATCCCTAAAATGTCCATATTAAACAATATTCTTAAAAGAAGTATATGCTAAGTTGTTGCTCCAACCAAGGAGACTTTAAAGTTTACATTTTCCCAAAAATAATCCCAAAGCGTGCCCGATGTCATATAATGCTTGTTGATCCTCGCAGATATCAAAACCCGAAAGGAGATTGTGCGAAAAGAAAATCTGCGAAATTGTTGAGTGGGTAGACCTTTACTCCAGAAGGAGTTGAGGTTTTAGAAATAATTTAAAAACAGTTGACAATGGTAAAGTCATACTAAAATGAGATTTAATTATACATAAATACAATATATATAAACCCGGGAACATACAATATAATACTATGTGTTGCCGGGTAATAATTATCTCAGTCATCTTCATGTATGATGTTACCCAGTCGTAGGGCCCAAGCCACACGTACATTCAAGGGCGTGGGGAAAGTAAGAAATTTTCTCAACCCCCATGGGAGAATGTAACTGAAGTCGTGCCGAAAAATCATTATATCCACCGTGTGGCATTAATTTGCACAACAAAACGGTGAAGGTGTAAGCAACCGACCAGTACACGGCCCCAAGCCCGTAACAATTAGCTGAAAAATCTATAGTATTCATTTAACATTTGCATTTATTCTTAAAGTACAATAAAACAATAGTATTAATTTTTCAAAAACAGTAGGGAGCAATAAAGCATATGTTAACAGTGAAAATTTGGAGGAGCGGAACCTCTCCTTTATTGATGAATGTTGAAGGAATTATAAAAATGCAGAAAGTAAAATACAGGAATTGAAAGAAAGCTGTAAATAATGAAAGTACAGAAAGCGATAAATAAACTGCAGAAAGTAAAAATATAAAATGCGGCCTCTTTGAGGGTTGATTGGAGATGTTTTCCTTTGGTGCCTCATTGAGCTTATATAAGGTTGGGGAACTTAGGGTTTTCCTCAGGCCCATGAACTCTTCCCTCAACGCTTCACCGTGATTTTCTTCTCTTCGGTGGTGCTTCATCGTGATTTCTTTCCTTTGATGGCGCCTCATTTCGATCTTCCTTCCTTCTATGGTGCCTCATCACGATCTTCTTTCCTTTCATGGTACCTCATCAGCGATCCTAAGGATTTTCCCGAATGCCGCCTTTTTGAAATCATCTCCCTTTGGATAAAATGAATTGGGGCGGAATGTAATGAGCTTAATTGTGGGCTCATATATTTTTAGGTGACAACAGCATAAAATTTTAAATAATAAACAATAATATAAATCATACTTAAGCTCAAAAATTAATTTATGGGCATAACTTCAAAAGTAAAAATCTAATTACTGTTAGCGAGAGTTAGGTTAGCAATACAAATGCAGCCAGTGAGCATATCCTCAAATAAATCTTTTAACACTTAGCAAGGCTTCCACCATAGCAAAATAAATAGTAAAACGGATTTTAGAGAAAATGAACAGTGAGTGAGTTAGAGTTTTAATGGGCTGCTAGGGTCTTTATAGTGGGGGAATGAATATGTAAAGCCTCCGTTTGTCCGGTCTTCATGCTATAGTTCTGCATGTTTCCGCAGCAGTGTTATCACATAAAAATAATACTCCTTATTTTAGAGAAGTTTTAGGATGGTTATTGTTAGTAGTGGGTTCGTTATTTGAGTGAGTAATGGGTTGCAGTTTTTCTTTGAAAGATTGTGCAGTTAGAAAAGAACTGTTAGCTTTATTAGTTTTATAAATAGGCAATCTATTGTAATAAGGAAAATTATCAAAAGATCAATAAAACTATCTGTATTTTTTTTTTCTTTCTCAGTTTTTAGTCTTAGTTTATAATAATAATGACAAAATTGGTTGAAGGGCAACAACTTCCTGGGCCTCTATCCCTCCCCATATCTCCCTTTGTAATTTGTGTGATTTGACTCCCACACAACTTTGCTGACACATGTGTAAATATTTACCAAAAAAACTTATGGGACGCGACATATTGAACTGTTATGGCGCACGACATCTTGGATTTTGGAATGTGAGTGTCACGCTTCAACTGAGTCCGCGCTTCATCTTGAAAATTATAGCGTGTGGGACTTGCGACAATGCAAGATATGGCTAAGTATTGAAAGTTGTTGTCTTCGGCCTTTATTCTTCCTTGCTCCTTTCATCCTTATTCTTCTGCCAAAGATTCCCAACTTTTTGGCGAACCTCCGGAACGTTGACCGTTGACCATATCTGGATCGGTTTGACTGGTCCATTGAATATCACCTTTATTCCAAATGACTTTCGTGGCTCCTTTCTCCAACCTAAGATTTATCACTCAGAATTTGAGACACTTGTCCTTGAACCTCTTAGCATGTTGTCCCGAAATTTGTCTGTTAGGTAAAGTTAAGGCTGTCTTTTGGCGTCCACGGCAAGGGTGGAGTATTTAATTTTGCAACTTATGTGGAGCCCGGGTACGGGGATTGCAGGTTGCTCCTCCATCTTCAAAGATGAAGCCCAATGTTGTGCACTGGTTAGGTTAGGTGAGAAAAATTTTGAACTTTGAAGGCAGGTGAGAGACTGTGAGGCGAGAGCTGATCTGCCAATCTAGTGATCCGTCTACTATGTTGAGTGCAGCAACGGCAGCAGCAGCCACGCCCGGACTGAAAGAGACCTTCTTCATATCCCACGGATCGCCCACTCTCGCCATCGACGGCAACATACCAGCTAGGCGCTTCCTCATTTCTTTCCAGCAGAGGTTTCTCCCAGAGAAAAAACCCAACTCCATACTAGTTGTTTCGGCCCACTGGGAGACTACTGCTCCCTCTGTCAACGTTATCAATGGCCCTTCCGACACCATCTACGATTTCTACGGTTTCCCCAAACCCATGTACCAGGTACAAGGTTTCCTTTCGTGTCTTCTGTTTTTTCAATTTGTGCATTTCTGATGTCCACTATCGATCAACGTATTAGCTCTTCTTTTATTTGTTAGTATATGTGTAAAATTGTTGTGTTTGGAGCTTTATGGATTTCACTCCCTGTGGGTTTATTGTTTTCATCCATGTTCGCTTTAATGAAATTATCGTCACAGCTGAACGTTTGTGAAAAGAAACATATTATGGAAAATGACTAAAATGTTAATAAATAGTTGAATTTGGCAGTATAATAACTTACTACTCCCTCGTCCCAACACACGTGTTCTGTAACTTTTTGACATTGTTCATTCCAACTTTTAGTCAATTTTGTTGTAAGTATATATTTGGAACAAAATTGTTGAGTTCGGTGTTGTTAGAATTGGTCAAAGTGTCAAACATGATATGTTTGTTGGGATTGGAGGAGTATGTTATTTCCTCCACTCAAATAAGCATGGACTTGATAAACAATCTTAGTAGTAGAGTCGTAGCTGTTCCTGTCCATTTTTCACATCTTTGTTTGCATGATGATGATCATAGGGTGTTCTTTGTGGCAATAGAGTAGGCATGTTTTGTCCATTCTACATACAATGCCTCCTCCTTGTTCTAATTATTCATTTATTTTTGCTTTTCTGCCCATAGCTCAAGTATCCGGCACCAGGGGCACCAGATTTGGCATATAAGGTGAAGAAACTGCTTGAGGGGGCAGGATTCGCGCGGGTGCATGAGGATAAGAAGCGTGGATTGGACCATGGGGCATGGGTTCCTCTTATGTTGATGTATCCATACGCTGATATTCCAGTCTGTCAACTTTCTGTTCAGACAGATTTGAATGCAACTCATCATTATAAAATGGGAAAGGCTTTGGCCTCCCTCAGGAAAGAAGGCGTCCTCATATTCGGTTCTGGTTCTGCCGTGCATAACTTAAGGACTCTAGAAAATATTAATGATTCTGTTGCGGCATGGGCTGCAGAGTTCAACAATTGGCTTAAAGGCTCTCTCCTCACTGGAAGGTAAATTGGTAAACAGGCTTATATGTATGCTATTCCCTAATTTTGCCATTCTTGTCTCTTGGTCGATTCAGAAACATGCTGCATTCTGTGGGAATGAATGCCTGCACTTCCTTGACCATTTCATTATGCACAGGGTGTTTAGCTGTTATCTTTTTGTATGCCTACAAGTGATTTGATGCAGTAGAGATTCTTCCATACGTTCAATGTAAAGTCAGCTTCTTCCACCACATTTCGGTAATCATTGTGCGATATCATTCAGAAAGTGAAGAAAGTGCAGAAAAATTAAGAATGGGTGTTTTATATAGTTTGTTCCTTTCAGGTTACAATTGAAGCTTACTTTACTCTGAAACTTTGGAAAAATTGATATTCTCAGAGATTGAAATGTTGAGGCTGTATTTAGCATTGGATGCTTCACATCTGCAACTATTGCTTTTAACCATAATGGTTGCTATGTTGAATAGTACATCATTAAAATCTTTATTTCAATTGTTGGGTTTGGTGTTGATTAATAGATGTTGGGGAATGTTTACTTGAAAAATAATGGCAGATTACTCAACCAGAAATTCCATAATGTGCTAGATAGAGAAATTATGCCATGTAAATATATGATTCAGTTTTGAGCTCTGTATTCTGCGAATTTTTCATTTATTTACTTGGCTTTTGTATTTGTGACTTGGCTCTGTTTTTGTTGTCACTCGGGTGCAGGTATGAAGATGTTAACCACTATGAGGAGAAGGCTCCATTTGCAAGACTTGCACATCCACGGCCAGACCATTTCTACCCTTTACATGTTGCTCTTGGTGCGGCTGGTAAGAATCCAAAAGCAGAGCTTATTCATGATAGCTGGATGGAATACACCCTGTCATATGCCTCGTATAAGTTCACAGATGAATCATCCTAGGAAATTAAAGAGAGTTCCTGAGCCTGACATTATAAATAAATAAAAATCCATGTATCCATGCACTTCTGTGTTAGTTTATCTTACCTTAGGATTCAGGCTTGGCAGCACTATTTGGTTATGTTAGATAAGTTTATCATGTTGAATCTTGATTTAAATGCTAGAGCTGAGGCCGGTGGCGTGACCTGCTTTGCTGATTGCTGTATATGTGTACTGTATGTAACATATCCCACGTGTTATCATTTATATGTTTGATTTGTCTCATGATGCTCTCTTAGATTGGCATATTTGTGTTTTGGTTTGGGGTTGATGGATTGAGTTGTGAATTTACTTGAAAGCTGAACCGTGAAGAGAAGAAGAGATTGGAATAGAGAATTTGAGGAGATTGAGATTGACTTGGACTACGTTTTAGTTGGGGGCTTGGAGAAGCTCAAGTCTAATAGTACATTTTAGTTGTGATTGAGAGGCATAAAACCCTCCACATATGGTAATGACTAATGAGATGTTACAGTAGTTCAACAGTAAAAAGAGTGTAATTCAGCGACTAAATTAAGTGATGATCATCACATTCCATCAGGAATATATCTAAATCCTCCGATACCAGAGGGCTTAAGCTTTCTCATTTAGGCTATAAAACTGACCACAATCTGATTGGCCATGTTTTTAGAGAGATCAGAGTAGACTGGATGAAGGGTGCGCTTTATCGCTCAGTTCCTCAATGATACTGTCTTGTGCACATGTATGTAGATAGATATATATAACTAATAGTATAAGAAAAGAAAGTTGTCAATTAAATTTTGGTTCTTTATACATTATGTAATTTTATGATACATTTTCTCCAGAGTTACAGATTCAGATAAGTTTTAGGCTATAATAAGGCTGTAATATTCCTTGATGATTTTAAGCTGCATCTATCTTTTAAAGTAAAGTTTTCTTGATAACTTAAATCTCATTTTCTGAAGATAATGAAATTTTTACTGTTTGACAAGTGTTTAAATAATTCTGGTCTTCTGGACGTGATAACAATTGATAATTAATCTCTGTTTTTTCGAGAGGCCTCAGAAGTATAACCTCACCACACATCCTTCAATTCAAAACATAGCCTAGGCTTTCACTAAACCTTGTTCAAGAATAGAACATGATGAAAAACGACAGGTCCTCCTCTTAGTTCTTGTAGCGGCATTGTCTATGTTGAAGCATTCTAGGTGTGTCAAGATTCTGTCCAATATTATTATATTCCTTGCAGAAATGCAAACTATTATTCCATTCATTGGTTCCTTCTCAATTTGTTCCACCATAAGAACCTGTCAAAGCCAATCATCAATCTTCCCCTTTTTTGGTTTTATTTTCTTCCTCTGGGAAAATCAAACATTGCCTTTTGGGGGCATATAGAGTGTCCTTGATTAGATGATTGGTGATTTGTTTCAGAGGTTAAACGTACACTAACAATGGCAAGTTGCTTTCAGTTGCACAAGTCGGCAGCCTTTGCACACAATGTTATATTGGACGAGTCGCCTGGATCAGCTGACGAACCTAAGCACATACTTGTAGTCATGGATGGCTTGAAAGAGCTGTCGGTTGACTTGCTCGAATGGGTCCTCAAGAACTTCACGTTTGGGCTCTGCGTCAGGATTACTTTACTTGGAATCACACCTTGGCTAAATATTCCGTGTAAGATCGATGAATGTTTAGTGTCCCCCAAAAGTATATATGTCCAAATACCACTTAATAATATATTTGACAACTATTTTTTTTTTTTTTTCAATTTTTTCTAGTGATCTAATTGACTTATTTATTCTTGTATGCTTTATATGTGGATGGTGCAGTGTCTTCAAAAACATGGTCAGATATTTGGACAATGAATTTGGAGGATTTATCCACATTTCTAGAGAAAAATGAATTGAAGAATGATGCCAGATATATAAAGGTTCAACGGCTAATTCAGCTTTGCCAAAAATATAGGGTACTTATCAATTAATTAAATTTTCATCATTAGTGAAGTATGAGTTATGACTGCATATATTATACATTCCTACATAGGTTTTCTGTAGGGATTAAGTTTGTATCCTTATTTCTGCATATCCGGAAATGATATAATTCCATAGTTTTATGCTAAATCTAATGTCTCTTGCAAACATTCCTTTTACGTGTTCATTAATACCACCATAATTCAGGGCATATTACTTTTAATGTTTCCTTTAATTACGCTACAATAATATTTCCTTGTACGCTACATAGTTTTAATATTTCCGATCCGGTAATTATTAGTACATTATGGTGATTGTAATTTTTGTTAAATTTAGCACAGAATTTTTATTTTATTTTTAGCATAGCATTATATAAAAATGCCAATAGTACATAATTTTTCATTTTATTTTTAGCATAGCATTATATGAAAATTAGAATAGCACTTATTAATATATCATATTAGCACATCATTTTTTCCTTGTAATTATTTTTAAGATCAGCAGGTGAACTTTTCATTTTATTTTTAGCATAGCATTATATAAAAATGACAATAGTACAGAACTTTTCTTTTTATGTTTAGCATATCATTATATGAAAATTACAATAGCACAAAACTTTTTGAGTGTTGGGATTTTCTTCACAGACCTGCAAGTTCATAGCACATAGACAGTAACGCATATATGTATGGAACAAATTAATTATCCCATAATCATAGCAATTTATTAAGAGCCTGATTGATTGCCTTTAATAGATAATTAAACCAAAATAAAACAGTACAACACACTTCCCACATTTTCTGGATATGCATAAAATAAGGTGTTCCGGACAGTAACTCAATCGATCTCCATATATTAACAACTTCACAAAAAATCAAATTATACCCCCAAAATCCAAAATACATCACATTCATTGGATGTTTAATTCCACATTTCATAACCTCACCCTAACTGTTCCCTTCAGCATGAAGTATATATTATGAAGAACTTGCAGTAGTAAATGTTGATGGGTGCGCAGGTAGTGCCTGAAATCAGAACTGAAATGGGACATCCCATAAGGCTACTTGTTGTGGAACAAATCAGCAGCCTTCATGCTACATTGGTAGTATTTGACAGGTACTTCACAGTAATATTCACACCGTAGATGCATGCTTAAAATTATACTTCGTATTATTAGCATATTACTAAGGGTTAATTGTAATACTGTATTATTGTGTGTGTGTGTGTGTGTGTGTGTGTGTGTATGCAGGCACCACGAGAAGAAGTATATAGGATTCTATGCGGAGAAAATCCCATGCAGCATCGTTGTGATGAATGACAAGGGAGAGATCCACCTGATTAAGAAAAGGAAATGTGGCAACACCGTTGGTACTAGCACTCCACTACAATACACACCTACTCTTGCTGCTGCTGAGGAATCCCATAATTCCCCATCTTCATCTACTACGCCGTCTACGCTTATTGTGGGAACATGCTCCAAGTTAAAGAAGTATCTCAAGCCCAAAACTCAACCCAGTTAACTATCTACTCTCTCATGATCACCAGATCAATTTCAACTGACGGATCCCTTCATACACAAAAAAGAAGAAAGGAAAAAAAAAACAATGACAAAGTAGTGTGATTAGTAATGTTTGGGTGTCACTGAAATAGGAGTAGAAAAAAGAATATATATATTTGAAAACTTAAATTTTGCGGTTACTGGCACTAGCTGCAAAATTCAAATGCTTAATCTCTCATGTTTCACCCTTGAATACAAGGGGTTTGTAGTTTGTACAATGTATTCAAGGGCTAGAAGATATTTCTAGCTACTGCTTTTTTCCATATAATATTTGTACAATATGTTCTTCAGTCCTAACTTCTAATAATCTATACTAGAGCATGAATTTAAACCTAACTAGAGAATTACAACTCAAACAGGCAAACAAACATTGAAGAATGAATTACAACAAGAACAATACACAAAATAAACTATTGTAATCTTTAAATTCTCAACTCTCGAAAAATCAACCACTTAATATGCTGCAGGCCTTCTATTTATAGATGGAAGGAGGTAAACGCGTGAAAACTGCCATGAAACTGCTGCATATCCCGTAACCTGTAATTCATATGCTGCGTCTTTTTGGCGCAATAACCGTTTTAGGGCGTTTCTGTCTCATTCCGCTATAATTGGCCTTCATGTGTCTGGCGCTATACCTTCACTTATGGCGCCAGATCTTCAGTTAAAGCGCTTTTACTTGTGGTGCAGAAATTGTAGTTTTTGCGGTTCTTTCTTTCTTCAATTTCTTGATATTTGGGAATGAGACTTGGCCGAAGTGATCATGTTCTATGCCTTCTAACCATAGATTGGGGTTCGATTCTCACCCGGTCCCTTATCCCTCCCCTTTATCCCCATTTGTAATTTGTGTGGCTTGGGCTCCCACACACCTTTGCCGACACATAGTTGTCAATGTTTACCAAAAAAAAAAATATTGATCATTAATTAGGTGCTTCTACTTCCAGCGCGAGACTTTACACTTTACAGTGTTTCCCTGAAATAAGACAACTTCCTCAATTAGTTACATGCCTTTGTTTAAACGCTATATATAACTGATCAGTCGCGCGATAATTGAAGTTGTCGCGTTTTTATCCTAGTTGATGCGCTTTAAGTTATTTTTCCAACTCTTGCATTTTCAGCATGTTTTTAGCATGATTTTAAGATGTTTCTTTTAAAGTAGTCATTCCCATTTCTCCTCAAATTACTAGTAAAATCATGAATGTGTGATTATTTTTTTATTATTATTTTTTTTGAGGAGCCATTAAAGGGAATAAAATGGAGGGATGAGGGGCCGGTAGGAAATCGAACGTCCAACCTTTCGTTGGAAGTCAAGAGATTTAACCACTTGGGCTAGGTTCTCATCCCCGAATGTATGATTAATTGTCTTCAAGTTTGGACACAGAAATATTCAAATAGATGAGATGAACAATCAAGATTGACTGTCATCAACCATCACTCATACGACCAACCCGTTTGTCGTCTACATTCTTCAATTTGAATTTCATTCTTCAATTTGAATTTTTTCCTTGAAAGATTGTTTAACTTATGCAACAATGGGTCGTCTAGAAATAGACCCTCTACAAACCCTTGTAATCACTTTGGCAAATATTGAACCAATCGAATCTTATTTTGAACGTCACCCGAGAGCACCACAACAATGTTCTCACCATTTGTTATTTCTCCTTTTTAACTTCACAGCATTGATTCAAGAATCTAGTTTCAATTGCTCCAATGAATGATGCAAATAAGTAAGGAAACCATTTGTCTTGATCCATCAACTCCATTGGTAAATTTATTTCAACTTTATTCATAGGCTTCACTATCCTTTTAGTTTATTGTACTTGCATTTCTTATCTTCATCTTCTTTAATCTTTGAATCCAGATATTGTTCTTGACAAGTTTGATCTACGGCAGATTTCATCCATATATTTCATCGCAAAAATCGTATCAAACATTGTAAAAATAAGAATATCCGGTTAGATATTTCATCACTATTTGCTACAAAATACACTTACATCACAAAAATTGTGTCAAATAGCAATGAAATAAATTTCTACCACAAATTGCCACGATTTTTTTTTTTTTTTTTTTGTTCCATCACAATATTCCGTTGCAAAATCTTTTTCTTGTAGTGGATGGTTTTAAGGTTTGATAATAAGGATTGAATTAAACGTATATAGACCAAATTGGCATTGTATCTAATTAAGTTGTGACATTATGTGTAACTTATGGAATCAAATGAGTATTGCATTTCGCACTCATCGTTATTAGTGATTTAAAGGACTGAATGAGTGCCCAATTGAGAAATTCAAATAAATTTTAGAATTAAAAATAAATTACGAGATTATTTTGGTATTAATTCGGAATCAGGATTGAATTATACTTGTATCTTTTTGGTTACTTCCACTGCTCCTGAATCCTGATATTAGTGTGCAGTGAGATTGGTTGTAGCGTGTTGTATAAGTATATATGAAATCGCTCGTGAAATGATGAGACTAGGAACCAAAGACAATGTGTCGATAGAAATTCAATATGGGAAATGAAATTGAAAGGATAGCCGACAGTGAAAACATGAATAGACCAAAGGTCGGGCAGGGCAAGTAAAAAGTGAGCCACACAGTACAGCTGCTACAACAAGCTTTAGATTCGGTAATTACTACTATTGCCTTTCACTTCTTATTATTCAAGTACTACAAAATACTAAGTACTACAACAAATAGTAATTCCCACAGCATCATATTCATAGTGGGCCACACAGCTGCTACAACAACGATATCTCATCACTAGCAAAAGTAAAAGTATCCCTATTTGCTCTCCAACCTTTGACCATATATCATGTTTCTATACAAACCCCAATTTGCCCATTTACCAAATCACACCACCATTCATTAACGTACACACTATAAAATTTTTGTGTTTTAACTACTGAAAAACTTCGATAGCTAAAATCCAACATTCAGCCTCTAACAAATTTAGTGGTTGAATACATGACCAAAACTTATTAACTAAAAGAGCTTTCACAATCAAATTCAATAGCCAAATAAAATAATTTTTACTATAATGATAATTATTACTCCTCTACTAAGAGTTTCTTCAATCGAGTGCTAAAACACAAAAAAATTGGTGGATTTTGGCCCAACCGTACCTCAAACGCAATCCCAAAATGCGTTCCTATCATCTTTCCAGTAATTCAAATGCAAATATGGATTTCTACTGTTCATATACTAAAAACTCTTCTTCTAAGTTTGAGGAGTTAAAAAGAGAATTCTATGTAATATTCTTTCAAGTTCGACTTTTTTAGTAATTTCAATTGGAAATAAAATATTGTATGATACTCCCTCCGTCCCATTAAAAGTGACACCTTTTTACTTTTGACACTGTTAATTGTTTAACTTTAACTCAATTTTATTGTATATTGATACAAGAAGAGAAAAATAGTCAAGTGTGGTTTTGTTAGAATCGTCCAATTGTATAGTTTGAAAATATACATTTTATATAATTTTTTTACTTATACTGATTTTGAGATATAAAACGTTTAACAATTGCATTGGATTTTATGCAAAAGAGAAAGTGGCCACTTTTAATGGGACGGAGGGAGTATGATATTTATTTTATGTTTTGTTTGAGTTTAATGTTCTTGATTGGATATGACGTAACATGTATTAGCATTCATATAATTATTTTTAATCCGCATTTAAATATATAGGTTATTTGAAAGGCACTAAATCCACGGTCCTCCCAAATAACCTAAATAGATTTTTTTTTTTTTTTTTTTTTTAAAAAGAAGTTTTATTTAAAACAGCCAGTTGAAGCTATAATCAATGTTATAGGGAAATACATAGGGTCTCAATTTAATTCCAAGCTGGCCGAGAATGTGGTTCACTTTGTGATAGTGAGCGGTCATATATAATATAATTTCTTTATGTTGCATACTTGCACCCTTTAATCTTTAATTCTTTATGCCGGCCTGCTGTGGTCTGCTCTCTAAAGAAATTAAAAGAGCTAAAGTAAAAGTATACTGTAATTGCCAACCAACCAACCAAAACCAACCCTTCCCTCCTTTTCTTTACTTGATTTAAATCACCCTCCAAAAAAAAAAATAAAAAATTAAAGAATTAATGCCTTAGCCTCTACTGTATAGCTCTAGCTGGTAAAGCTTACATTACACACACCCCATAGAATTTTCATGAGATGGGGAATTGTTTAATGGGAGGGATGGACGACGCCGGCGATCGATCCGGCCTAATTCGAGTCTCCACGTCGAACGGCGGCATCATGGAATTTTCAGGCCCCATCACCGTGGAGTCCATAACCGACGAGTTCCCCGGCCACGGAATATTCCGCAGCCACGATCTCTTCTGGAAACCTCTTCCCCACAGCGACGTCCTCCTTGCCGGGGAGTCCTACCATCTGCTGCCGCTGCTGGAAGCCGCGACCGATCACAAAGGAGGACGGCGACCGCGCATGGGGCACGTGAGATCGAACAGCGCGCCGCTGGGGCCGGCGCCTTACAGGATGTCGTTTGACAGCCGGGGGCTGACGTCGGCCAAGAGGCTGGTGTCGGTGGAGGATGATCCCGGGGTTGGGTATGGGTTTTGGAAGGTGAAGCTGGTGATCAGCCCGGAGCAGCTGGCGGAGATACTGGCGGAGGAGAGGAAGACGGAGGAGCTGATGGAGAGCGTTCGGGCGGTGGCGAAATGTGGGAGTGGGGTGAAGATGGGCGCCGGCGGTGGGTTTTCCGATCAGTGGAGCCGTTCGAGTAGTCGAAATGCAGCTTCCTCAAACACAGATACTACTTTGTTAGAGTTTTAATTACTGTATTTTTTTTTAAAAAATCTTTCTTTCTTTTTCCTTTGCAATCTTTTTAGTGTAGATCTAAATTAGTTACTTTGCTTGATTTTGTTAATCTGTTACCTGGATAGACCTTCTTGACAATGAGTAATTTATTCATGCCAAGATCAATTGTTTTTGCTGGGACAAAGGAGAGTCAGATGAATAAATTAGGTTGAAAGTTAAAGGAGTTTGACAATTAGGCTAAGTGATCATATTCCCAAACAAAAATCAATTTGATCTCGACTATTACGATAAATTTTAAAAAGTAAAGAAATTAAATTACGAATCCCTGTTAAAAAAAAAAAAAAGCAGCCCCTAAAATAGCTCCAAGAAACTACTCCCACCCTGCCAAGAAACTAGCCTAGGCCGCCTCCGATGGGCGATACAGAGATGACGGATCATGGTGGTATTCCACCTGATCCAGACAACGATCCAAGATCAGCCAAAAGGCCTCGATCGCTCTATAGCGAAGTCACTCACCGAGGTGCCGGCTTTATTCATATTCTGTCCGAAGACCTCATGAGGGATCTTGCAGGTGATGAGGAGGATATTATCGAATCTGAATTTAATGGTATCCCCCATTTCCAACTCTCCCCAGCCTTCAAAAGGTCGCTACTCCACTGTTGGCAATATGCGGTGGTTTTAAAGATGGTGGGACGTAACGTCTCTTACTGCATTTTCAAAGCACGACTTGATAAACTTTGGCCGGCGTTTGCGGCACTCTAATTTATAGACGTGGAGAACGACTACTACATCGTCAATTTCAAGACCGAGGAAGATGCCCTTCATGCACTCACTGGCGGCCCTTGGATGGTGTCCGGCCAATACCTCCATGTTCAAGCGTGGGAGGAGAAATTCAATCTGGCTACTAATTCGATTAAAACAATGGTTGCGTGGATTAGATTTCCAAGGATTCCGTTGCATCTATATAATCGCCAATATCTACATAGCAGGGTCGGCTGTAGGGCAGGTTTTAAGTATTGATTTCAACATGGATGATATGGCTAGAGGACGCTATGCAAGACTGGCGGTCAAGATCGACCCAGACAAACCCCTCCGCCCCCAAGTAATGCTGGAAGATGAGGTTATTAACGTTGAGTATGAAAATCTGAAACTGGTATGTTTTAATTGCGGGAGATATGGGCATGGTACCAATTCTTGCTCGGCACCAAAGAAACCTGTCCCAAAACAGACTCCAGACGATCTGCAGCAGCAAGAAGCCGATCCTAGCCATCAAGACCGGAGCGGTTTGGATGCTTGTTCAGTCACGTCGTAGACAGCGCAATACATCAGGGACGAATCCTACTCATCGTGATCAAGCTCAGAATCGTTTTAACGTTTTGATGGACGACCAAGAAATGAATGATGCGGCTGATCCTCGTCCTGATACTCCCCTCGTTCCCCCGCACCAATTCACAGTTCGATCCCTAATAAAAACTCCAATCACTCCTCATCATCCTTCCCCACTCAGCTGCCTTATCGCCCCATAATTACTTCACAACCCCCAGCCCCTTCAAGTGTAAACCCTAGTAGTGGTCGTACTTCTCGATCCCAATCCCCTCCCAGCACCGGGGAATATGATCATTCACTCGCATGGACCCAACAGCCCTCCGGTGCCTGGACTAAGGCCGTTCAATCTTCCCTCCCCCCCGGATCATCATGCAGCGGTCGAAGTAATCGATCCCTCCATGCACATTAGGAAACGTAGCAAGAGTGCTGACGGCCCTACCCACGGGAGACCTCTGGATCCTTCCAATAGAGGCCGTTCTAAACAGCAGGCAGAGTCAATCAGCATTCCATCATCAGGGCGAGAGCAGGCAGCCTGTAGGCCAATGTAGCTTCTCAACAGATCAAGTGCTTTCTATCCCTTATTTAATCCCCATTTATCTATGTTTATTAATTTTGCATGTTGGAACGTACAGGGTGCAGGTTCATCCCCATTCCGGAGAGAGTTTTGTGATCTCACTTCTAGCAAACATATTGACATTATGGCGGTGTTCGAACCTCGCATCAGTGGGAATCAAGCCGATCGCTTCATTCGCAGGAGTGGCTTCCCTTACTCTTTTCGAGTTGAGGCATCCGGCTTTGCTGGAGGTATTTGGGTACTGTGGAAAGATACTATCGCTCTCAATATCATTGAGTCTCATTCCCAATTTGTTGATGTTTGCTTAACCACTTCTGATGGTGTCCTATTCATTACTATGGTTTATGCCGCCCCTAATAAGTATTGTCGTGCTTGGTTATGGCCCGACATTCTTAGAATCAACAACTCCCGTCATGATCCTTGGTTGATTGGAGGCGATTTTAACTGTATGGCTTCTTATGATGAATCCAGAGGTGGTAATTCAAATGTAACCTGTGATGAGCTTGGCAGCTGGATGGAGGCTGCTTCTATGTCTACTATCAAAACCTTTGAAAGCAAGTTTACTTGGGCCAGAGGTTTGTTGAGACGCCGGCTTGATAGAATGGTTGGAAATATTGCATGGCATGACAAGTTTCCTCAATGCACTGTCGAAGTACTCCATAGAGTTCAATCTGATCATTCACCTCTCCTTATCAGAATTGGTCGTCCGGCCTCTCCAGCTACTGCAACTAATTCAGGCTTCTTTGATATATGGCATCTTGGCAAAGTTATCCCAATTTTAGAAAACTAGTGGCCTCTATTTGGAATGATAAGGCTCCTATTCACATGCTTATTAATAAGTTTAGGCTGGCGGCATCTAATTGGAACAATGATATCTTCAGATCATTGAGTAAAAGGAAAGCTCGAATTAGAGACAGACTCTAGGGCATTGAGCGTAATGCTGACTGGCTAGATAACAGTTTTACCAAACGTCTTCATTCCCAGCTGAGCACTGAACTTGGTTCCATCCTTGAAAAAGAAGAGCTAAACTGGATTCAGAGGAGTACAAGGAACTGGAACTCAGCAGGTGACCAAAATACTAGTTCTATCATGGTTATGTCAAGGCAAGGAAGAGGAAGAATATGTTTTCAATTCTCAAGGATGCTGATGGAAACATACATTCTGAAGAGAATGCTATTAAGGATATGGTGGTCAGATTCTTCCAAGATCTCTACAAAAGAAATATGCCATTGCCTCGGACGAGTTCAGTGCCACTTGGTCATCTCCCTATTTTGTCTAATTCTGAAATTCAGTCCCTGAGTGCCACTCCAACTAAGTGTGAAGTTCTAGCTGCTATTAAAAAATGGCCCCTTTGAAGGCTCCTGCGCCAGATGAACTGCATGCAAGTTTCTACATTCAAAATTGGTCTATCATAGGTGACTCGGTGTTCAACACAATTAAGAACTTTTTTTGTGGTCAATATGATTTGGCTTCTATAAATCAGACAGCTATTGTTCTTCTCCCCAAAGTGGCCAATCATACCTCAGTGACTTGATTCAGACCCATAAGCCTCTGTAATGTTGCTTACAAAATCGTCACTAAAGTGCTTATCAATCGTCTCACTCATATCCTTCCCTATCTGATCAGTCAGGGACAATCCAACTTCATTAAAGGCCGTGTCATCCAAGATAATATCATCCTTTGCCATGAGATTTCCCACTACCTGAGCAAATCCTCTGCCAGGCCTGGTTATATGATTATTAAACTAGATTTAGAGAAAGCCTATGATAAATTGGAATGGAGTTTCATTGCTAACACCCTTGCTTGCTTTGGCTTTCCTTCATCTTGCATTAATCTCATCATGAAATGTATTAATTCTTCTTCCTTGCAGATAAATTGGAATGGCAAACCCTCCTGCACCTTCAAACCTTCCCGAGGCATCCGACAAGGGGATCCTTTATCTCCCTATATCTTCATTATGTGCATGGAAAGACTTGGAGCCATGATTAACCAAGCAGTTTCTGATAACAGATGGTCACCTCCCCAATGGGATAGAGGGCGTTTAAAAATTCCATATATATATATATAATTTTTTTTTTGCAGATGATATCATTCTCTTTGCCAAAGCTTCCACTGATCAAGCTGTACACATCAAAGCCATCCTTGATCACTTCAGTTCCTTATCAGGCCCGGTGGTCAGCAGCTCTAAATCCCGCACTATGTTTGGAAATATTGTCAACCGGGAAGACAGAAGAAATATCAGCACTATTCTTGGCTTTCCAAATGTTCAAAGCCTTGGTATTTATCTTGGAATCCCTATGTCTATTAATAAGCTTTCCAATTCTGATTTCAGGTTTCTCATTGACAAAATCAAATCCAAGCTTAATGGATGGTCTCACCACCAACTCAGTCTAGCTGGCAGAACTACACTCATTAAGGCTGTCCTCCATCCCATATGCATGTATGTCATGCAAATCATCCGCCTTCCGTTGAAGACCATCCATGACATTGAGAAAATATGTAGGGATTTCCTCTGGGGTTCCTGCAACAACAACCATAAGTCCATCTCATTGCCTGGGATAAACTCACTGCCAGATTAGAACATGGTGGCTTAGGCATCCGCAATCTGAAGGATTTCAATGAGACCTTGTTGATGAAGAGCTGGTGGAGCCTTGTTACCAGGGACACTCTGGACTAGGCTTATGAAGCTGCACCAGGGTTGACAAGCTAACACATTCACCCATCATACTCTTTCCCTATCCCAATTTGCCAAGGATCTCAACTCATCCAGCTAGACTTTTCATTCCATGCTTGGTTGGAAGATTGAGAACGGTAAGTCCACCCTTTTTTGGCAAGACAAATGGACTCATTATGATATCACCATGCAGGAAATGGCGATCAGACCCCTTTCTCAGGATGAACTGAACCGGACTGTTGCTTTTTACTCTTTGGGACACATTTGGAACCTACAGGAGCTTAGATCTGTGCTTATAAACGAAGGAATGGATATCCTCATGCAGTGCTCGACCCCTCAAAAGCCTGATAGCTCAAACAAACCCTTCTGGAGACCAGCTTCTAATGACATTTTCTCTGTAGGCAGTACCATGGATAAGCTCAACCCCATCCCAACGAGCACAACACCTATCAACTGGAAAATTGCATGGAAATGGCCCGCCCCTCATCGTGTTCATATATTCCTCTGGCTTGTCATGCATAACAAATTGCTCACGGTATGGAAAGACACAAAAGGCATATATCTCCTGAAAACTCATGCTGGAAATGTGGTGAAATCGAAAGTTGCTTGCATGCATTAAGGGACTGTCCTTCGTCAGCTACTACATGGACTAGCTTAGGATTCTTTTCGATTGCCAATTTTTGGTCTTTCGATCTGATGGAATGGATCGAAGCCATGCAGTGCATGGAAATTGGGGATTCCAAAGCTTCACTCTTTGCTATTGGACTTTGGCTTATCTGGAAGACTCGCTGCATGGAGCTTTATGGCACGGAGATCATCCATTGGCCTGCCGTCCATTTCAACATTAGAAGATCCATGAATGAATATGTTGCCGCCAGAAAGGAACTTAAGTTGTTTGGCATAAAGACTTGGCAATGTGGCAGGGCTAGGTGGGAACGCCCTCCTGACAATTGGGCTAAAGCCAACTGCGATGGCAGCATCAAACGAAGTCATAGCTTCTCTGGAGGTATCCTCCGTGACTCTGACGGGAACTGGCTTGGCGGTATTAGGACTAAACATTTCCTCTCCGACGTATTACATGCAGAATTCAAGGCTATTCTTATCACTATGCAACTGGCTTGGTCCTCTGGAATCCGACACCTGGAAATAGAATCCGACAACCTTGAAGCTGTCCAACTCATCAACTCACTTGCAGATGGTGCTGGTCCCCCCTACTTCCGGATTTCGCGAATCAAAGACATCGCCTCATGGCAGTGATATACCCGATTCTTGCACATCCCTCGTGCTTGCAATATAGCTTCTGACTGTTTTATCAAAGGCCGGCCTTGGTTTGGCTGTGCAGCACTTTCCCCGTTCCCCCAACTTTGTCCTTGATGCTATTTTTGTTGACCGATTAGGTCTGTATCAAACTTCGCAATCATTGGAATAAAATGGCTTCGACCCTCCTCTTTACCGAAAAAATTACGAATCCCTGTTATTCTTTGAAGGTATTTATAGATAAAAAATTTTAATTTTTTTAAACTATATTTTGCTAGAAATTAAAGTACTGCAAATTAAGCAATTGCAAAATTACTTTTTGTTTTAAGCATGTTGTTGGGGCAATCTTAGACGGATTGGGCCAAAAGAGGAGTGGGCCAGAAACGGAAAGAAATAGATAGGCCCCAGAGAGGGACGAAAAGAATGAGGATTCGAGAAGACGGAAGAGGACGTTCGGCCGAACGAGGCTGAAAAAATTTCGGTCGAAACAAGCTGACTGGCATATCAGTTGAAAAACGGTTATGGATCGGTTACCAAGCTACACTTATAAACAGAGGCTCAACAGAAGAGAAATGAGAGACCAATCCGACCAAATTTATTGTTATTCTGCCAATTTATCTTTTGAAATTTATTGCTTTCTTTATTGGTTTCCTTTACAGCTTTCTTCATCACTTTCCTAGTTGTAGCTAGATTTCAGTAGTTTTTCATCGAATCAGCCGCTGTTTCTTAGCAGCTGGTAGATTTTCGATATTTTCATTGAAGGATTGGCCGTTGTTCCTTAGCTACTGGTAGATTCTTTGGATACCTCATATTGTAATCGGTCAGTCTATTTTAGATTTTAAATTTGGATAAATTTCAGACAAGTTTGGGCACATTTTCACTATTTTTGGACCTTTAGCCGATTCGATCCTTTTCCGGCCGCTTCCCTTGGAGATAAAAAGGTCCTTGGTTGAACCGGAACTAAACACTGGCACGTCCAGTGGGACCCAAGATAGATATGGCAATTGATCCCGATGCGACTCCAGCAATCAACACGACGACGAGAATCTGCCGCCCATATTTGAAGATCACTCGGCGAATCCAGGGGATTATCCTCCCGGATTTCCACCCCCAGGCGTTAATGGCCAGGAGTTTGGCCATGAAGATTTAATGCTGCGTTTCCGCGATCAAATTCAGTTCATGGTTGAAATAGCAGCTATGACATCAGTTAGGCAGATTGAGGGAAATATCTAGCAACAATGTTTGCTATGTTTAGAGCTGAATTAGCTCGGAATCAACCGCCGATTGGAGCTCAGCATTCGCCACCGGTTTCTCAGAATCCACCTATAGGGATACAGAACAGCAGTTCGGCCAGCCATATGTTCCTTTCCAGCTTGCACCCCAGCCACAAAACCTACACTTGGTGGACAGAAAGCTTATAGCGGAGATAATCCGAACACAATTTGGAAACCTCATCGCCCACGACGGCAAGCCGATGTATAGAAGACCGTTTCCAGATTACATAGAAGAGCAGTATCCACCCCCCAAGGTCAAGGTTCCTGATTTCAACACTTTTTCGGGTGTATTGGGGAAGTCGACTATTGAGCATATCGACCGATTCACGGCCCAGTGCACAAGGATTGCCCAAAATGATTTCCATAAGTTACAATTGTTCAACTTGTCATTGACCGGGCCAGCGTTCGAATGGTAAATCAGTCTGCCCCCCTGGTTAGTTGCTATTGGGGCAGAAATGGAGAGACTATTCCATGACCGGTTCTACAATGCTAGTCCGGACATATCTAGGTGGATCTTGCACATACCAAGCAGAAAGGAGGAGAAACCGTTACCGAGTTTCTGAAAATATTTTATGCTGTCAATGCTCAAGTGAAAACGCAGTCACCAGAGCAGGAATACATCCAGATACTCAAACACAATCTGAAACATGTGATCAAAGATTGGCTGATGGTAACTCAGCCGAGGATATTAGCCGAATTAGCCTCTGAGGCTATTCGGATGGAGACATACCTGGCAGAGCAAGCGACTTTTAAGTCCAGTCAGAACAATAGCTGTAGATCACTACTGTTTCAGTCGGCTGCATCTTTTGCGGAGTCCCTAGATGAATGCGAGAACAATTGGGAGTTCAACATGGAAGAGCTGTTCAGTGTCGAAGTAGCTAGGGCTGAGCTGGTTATCAAGAAGCCAGTGACGTGCCCAGCCTTAAAACCCGTAAAGGGGAAAGGCAAGAAAGATCAAGCCAAAGATGATCCACAAAGGTTCTACACTTTCGATATTTCTCAAATGGATGAGATTTTTTATTATTGCTAGAAAAATAGGTTATTTGTATTTAAAGGAAACCATCCTCAATAACCCCAGAGCAGTTGAAGGCAGGTTGGTGCAGATTTCATGCGTTACAGACACATACTACAGCAGTATGTGGTCACTTCAAAAAGATGGTCCAACAACACATCAATGATGGGAAGCTTAAGCTCCCTGATAGATTGATGGCAATTGATAAAAATCCCTTTTCGACAGCTAATATGTTAATGATTCAGCCGAGTCAGGAAAAGAAATCTGTCCATGATTGATTGGGAGATCAGACTTCGGCTGCAAAAAAAAAGACAGGAGTCTGGGAGAGACTGGGTCCGTACCAGAAAGGAAAGGAAAAGATTACGGATGTCTTCGGCCGTCTTGGGGAGTATGAGATTGGAGAGGGTAGTATGCTCCAGAGGGGACGAACTCGAAATGGAGTCAGCCCAAGGAGCGAAAGCTTTAACGGAGCGGCCGACTCTAAAGATCATTACTAGTGGATGGGATTCGGAGATGAAGTTGACAGCAGATAAGAAGAATGGGAAAACCATAATCCAGATAACAGTTCCTGATGAAGCCATTTCACCGTGTTAACACATTAAAAATACAAGAATTCGGCGCATTTTATGCATAAGACTGGCTGGGAAAAAGGCCCAAAAAGGGTAAAAAAAACCTCTATAATATATCCTGAGAATATGTCTCACGGGAAGGTTCCCAAGCTACAGTAGCACGGGGAATGATATCAACCGAGTAACAAGGATTTGCGGATTAACTCCCCAAACAGCAGTAGCCCGAGCAACTCTACCCGAGAAACACAACATTTTACAAGAAGACATAATTTCCACGAACATACATAACCGTCCGTGAAACAAAAGCATCATTTCCACAAGTTGCATCTCTACCGAATGGACACGACTGTTCACCGCACCCTTTGCATATCTATAAATAGGACCTCTTGTATCTGACACTCAATGTCAATTAAATCCAATTTACTTTATTTACTTCTACTGCTTTCTTTAACGCTTTCCTAGATATGTATAAGCCCTTAATCCGTTTAAGGCAAATGAAGCCCTTGACCCGCTCAAGGAAAATCCAAGTCGTTGACTTGGTTCAGGGCATTGGATAGTCCTCATCCCGCTGTACAACCTTGAAAGCACCGTCTAGAGGATTACAATTAACCCCAAATGAGTGGTAACAAAATGGTGCCCACAGTGGGAGATAGGCCCAGGGGGCCTACTCCGATTCCTTCACATTCAGGCCAGTTTAATGGCTTGCAGTGGCATGATTTTGAGAAAATGTTTGCCAATAAAATTGACGATGGTCGTACGAGACAACTTGCAAGCATTTGCCAAATC